>NQII01006457.1:4167-57794 GCA_002778355.1 Clitarchus hookeri | reverse complement strand
GGGTGTCCCCTGAGAACCGACCAGTCCGACACGATTCCCACGTGCGAAAATCCAGGAGCGACCCCGCCGGCAATCGACCCGTGGATAAGTGAAATCCAGATGAGGAAATAACGCATAGAAGTGGAAAAGGCGTCGGGCGAGTCAAGAGAGCCCATTGCCGTTGCACGAAGAAGTGAGGTTTTCCGTCAAGTAGTAACAGCGGCAGTTGGTTGGGCGAGAGCTGCTCCGCGTGTGCATATCACCTGTCGAAAAAACATGTTCGCGCAGCGCCGTATTTAACAACGCGGTAGTAGAGAGCGATGTTATCAGTGTCGTATGTACTGATCCAGCAGTGTCACGTAGTTTCCCTCCCTACAGCGGCGAACTGCCTCCCTTATGTTCCCTGCCTCTCCTACGTTCCCTTCCTCAAAGCTGTGCCAAGATTATTTTCTCATTTGAATTGGAATTGGAAAAGGTGTTATGCCTGAAGGCTTATCAGGTGACGGCTTACAAACTAACTCATGTCTCAACTTAAACTAACACCCATGCCTTACCTGAGTTTCGAACCCAGAACCTCCCGCACGCCAGACGGGCGGCGCACCAACCGACTGCGCCACGGGAGGTTGGCTTTTCTCATCTCAACTTCACTTTATTCTGCTGCTGTTTGTCTTGTATAACCTTCCGTTAAGGGCCCCGCCTACCTGGCGCGTGAACTGCGTTGCTCTGTGCGCCTAATACACGTTTTCCCAAGAAACTTCTGAACGCGCGTCCAGTGTGCTGATATACGAAAACACACACTTAAGATGAGGCGTAGTGAGCGCTTTCAAGACGTCACGCACCTCCAACGTACCCAGCCAAACACGGCTTTTTAAAAGCGGTTATCTCAGAGGCAGATACATACAACAAATATTTCAGGATCCTGCATTGAACGTTTTTTTAAGACATTCCACCAATAAAATGATAGGGTCACCGCTGAATAGCCCATAGGTACACGCAGCACGACGAGGGCACTTCACACCTATTGAGAGCCTTGCGCTTAGTGGCGATGGCGCACTTGATGCGCGTGGCAACATCGTCCTTGTCGCTCCCGCACCTCTGGGCCTCAGGTGCGGAACATAGCTCCAAGTATGTGGGTCCCTTATGTACGGTTGCATAACTTAAATTCATTTCTCGATCCGAGATCATTTTGGAATTTGATCAAAGATTATCACCGAATACTGCTGCACCATTTGAGTTCATTGCATGACTGGAGATTGAGATGTACTTTGTTATGAACTGGCGAATATGGTGGTTCAGAGATATGATCCAAGATCAGAGTAGTTTCTACAATCACTATTAAATTTATTTATTCACCCGAAAGAAACTTTGCAATACGTATTTAAATTGAGTACGGATTTGGTTGATGTTTACAGTTTCAACTCCGAGGATATTTTTTTTGTTTGAACGTGAACATGGCTAAAACAAGCTGTTTTCAGGATCCGTTTTAGCAGCTAAGTTTTCTGCACATAAACACGGGAGTGGTCGGTTGACGTGCACCATGCTTTTATCTTTATTAACATGTCATAAAAGTATAGATAGTGTCACTGCTGAAAGACACATTCCAGGACATTATGCTGGAATAGAAACTTACGTATATAAGCACAAAGTATTATTATTTTTCATTCAGAAGAGTACTTCACGAAGTGTAAGCAATTTTGTACGTCATGTATGTTTGTTGCAAAATCACTGTTACTAAAATCAGCAGTTTCCGACGGGGTCGATGGTGAACATTTGTGATGCCATGCTGTTCCTATTTGCCCAACAGAGATTACAGCCTAAACCCACAGCAGTTTGTCACCCGTCACTCATTTCGACGTGAAAAAGTTTTAAAAATCAGACAGACACATGGGGGTACCAGGATGGAAATGACAATAATAACTTTAGCAGGGTGATCTATTCGGACACAGATCAAATTATTTTTAAATCTTGACAAATTTTTATTTTCTTGTCCACAACCTGTTTTCTTAATAGCTTCCGTTGATTATTTCACCTGCCTCAGTACAGGACCATCAGTGTTTCTCTCTCAGCTTTCCTCAGTCATGTTGTGTTCAAACTGTCCGGAGTGTCCTTCCAGACTTCTTTCCTTGTCTCCAATGTCCTCTGTTCCATGTTTTGTTTTATTATATATAGTTTGTGCATTATCTCATCCTTTTGTTTTAACCCCTTCTCCTCCACATTCCCACAACACTTGTTAATGCTCTTCATTACATCTTCGACTCTGGCACAATTTTCCCTGCTTGGAGGACCCACATTGCACTAGCGATGCTTGAGCATTGTGCCTTACTGTTTACTACAGTGTGTGTTCTCTTCAGCTACCTTTCTAGTAGTCCAAGCTCTTTCTCTCTTTCTCTTTCTCTCTTTCTCTTTCTCTCTCTCTCTCTTTCTCTCTTTCTCTTTCTCTCTCTCTCTCTCTTTCTCTCTCTCTCTTTCTCTCTCTCTCTCTCTTTCCCTCTCTCTCTCTCTCTCTCTCTCTCTTTCCCTCTCCCTCTCTGTTTCCCTCCCTCTCTCTTTCCCTCTCTCTTTCCCTCCCTCTCTCTTTCCCTCTCTCTCTTTCTTTCTCTCTCTATNGTTTCCCTCCCTCTCTCTTTCCCTCTCTCTTTCCCTCCCTCTCTCTTTCCCTCTCTCTCTTTCTTTCTCTCTCTATTATTCTTTCTCTCTCTCTTTCTCTTTCTCTCTCTCTCTTTCTCTCTCTCTCTCGTTCTCTCTCTTTCTCTCTCTCTCTTTCTCTCTCTCTTTCTCTCTCCCTTTCTCTCTCTCTCTCTTCTTTGACACTCCTCCACACCAACTCACCTACCCTGATGCAAGTGATTCACTTTTCAGCTTCTCATTTACATTCCTCATTCATGTTGTACATTTCTTTAACTGTAGCTATAATGTCTGGCTCATTGTTTTTGCCTGCCAATCATTTATTTCTTTGTATTCATTATTCAAGAAAATATATACAGTCCTGAAATTCCTTCCCTCTCATACAATCAAGAATTATTTGTATATACCACAGATGCCATATGCTCATTCCATACTTCATATAATCTGAATATTCCAGCCACACATAATGCCATCTGCATGTTCATTGTTCACTGCTTCTCACCATTTGCATTATCTATACTTCCTGTAGTCTTCTATTTTCTTTCAATAGCAGTGAACAGAACGGTCTGTGAAATTGCCTTCACTGCTTGTTTTTTGTGTTGTCAGGCACTACTGTTTTCTTTCATTTCAGTCAATCAACTAACCTTATCAGTTTTCTGATTTTGGTCCTTTACTTCCATTGATTTCATGCGTTGCTTTCCTTTGCATGTCCAATCATTCTCTTTAAAAACTGGTAAAAAATACTTCTTTTTCAAAAGATTTGCTTTTTTCGTATTTATTTAGCTCTCATGCAGGGGCGGATTTAGGACCGCCGCACCTACAAGCTGACGAAGCCTCGCCCCCCCCCCCTACTCTTCTGAGAAGTCGTCTCTTGCCATCCAAAAAAATGTGAAAAATTTAATTAAATAATAAATTAATTAATAAATGATAAATTAATAAAAATAACAATAAATAAACAAAAATAATAAAAAAAATTTATTTGTATAATAAACATTGTAGTTATTGTTCGAAGATAATTATAAACTATATAGGCGTAAATAACTGCATACAATCTTAAATTATTTTCTTTCGGCTTTTCATTTGCGCGAATTCATCGATAATTTCATCAAAATTTAAAGTACTCAATAAGTCCGCCTCAATGCATAGAGTTCCGAATGAATTGAGCTTTTCTTCCATGAGATTAGCCCGAAGATAATTTTTTATTCTTTTCAAAGTGGAAAAAGAGCGTTCAGCTGAACAATTGGTGATAGCAGTACACAAAAAAATGTCCAATGCAATTGCCACATTTGGAAAAATTTCACGTAAATTTGGTTCATTTGGTTTTCGTTCTTTTTGAAACAGTTCTAGCACACCGAGACGAGAATTTCGAACATACGATCTAAAGTGCAGACATTCCCCTTGAAAAACTTGTTCTTCAATATCATCTTTGAAAGTCTCTTGCAGCACTTGACTGGCGCAAAGAATATCTTCTACATTCTCAATTAAATTAATGTTGATGAGAAAATTAAATTTTTCAAATACCGATTTGTATGCAGAGCACCTGGTTTGCAGCTCCGTTAGTAACTTATCCAATATGGCAAAATAAACTTCAACTTTCAACTTGTCTCTCCCAGTCCAGGTAACTTCATTTTCTCGACTTTCATCTGCTGCCAACCTTCTTGTACGACAACGATTTCTCTCAATCTCATATTCTTCATCTTCACATTTCATGGCTTTCACTTTTTCTAAAAATGTATTAAACATTGTGTCTGTTCTCAATTCAGTTACATAATCGATTAAAGAGAGATACAGGTTAACTGCACCTTGCAAATTGGCTGATACTGCTTGCAAAGATTGACTTGTTTTGTTAAATCTTTCTAGTATTGCAGTCCATAATACAGCGACAAAAAGAACCTCAAATTGACTCAAATTTTTCTGCAAACCTTCAGCTTTTTTTCTGTTTTTCTGTTTTTCAGATGTATTATTCTCTATTGCACTTAATGTAACCATAAATTCCTTCCAACCAGAGACAAAAGCAGAACATGCTTCATACTTACTTGCCCATCTAGTGCCAGTAGCTCTTTTCACCACTTTCTGACCGGATTTTAAATTTTCTTTAAGCATTAGCCATCTATTAGTAGATTTTACGAAAAAATTATATAAGGATTCCAAATAATAAAAGAAGGTATATGCTTCAAAAACTGACTCAACAGATGCCGTTCCCACGAGGTTTAGGGAATGTGCAGCACATGGTACATAAACGGCGAGGGGATTTAAGTCCATAATTCTTTGTTTTAAACCCGTGTAATCTCCAGACATGTTTGCTGCATTGTCATATGATTGCCCCCGGCAATCTGCTAAATCCACATTATATTCAGCGAGGGACTCCAAAACAACGGTCTCCAAGTCTGCCGACTTGTGGCCAGTGTTTGGTATAAATTTCAGGAATCGTTCAACAGGCATGCTATTTTTTACATATCGAACTATGAATGACAGCTGATCCACGTGACTAATATCTGGGGTTGAGTCTACAATCATGGAATAATACTTGCTGATTTTTATTTCTTCAATTATTTGGAAAGTTATTTTGTTAGCAATTAGAGAAATAAATTCATCGCAGGTCGCTTTAGACAAATATGATGTCTTTCCTGATCCAGGATGGCCATGCTGTGCTATATGTGCCGCAAGAAATGAATCAAACTCTGCTATTAACTCCAAACACATCATAAAATTTCCATTATTTTTTTCTCCAAATTTCTCGTTCTTCCCTCTGAATGCTAGTCCGCGACTACCCAGTTTTTTTACTATAGCCACCACACGTTTAAGTACACTCCGCCAATACTCAATTTCCATCTGAATTTGCGTCTGGAGTGCCGAATCTATACTACCAATTTTTTTGCTTCGAGTTGAGAACGTAATAAGACTGTTAATGTGTTCAGTGGAGTTTTCATGATGAGAAATGGCACTATGTACATTATTCCAGTCAGTGTACCCTTCTGTCCCCAATTTTGACGATCCGCCAGCAAACAAACGGCATGGAACACAAAATACTGCTTTTTTGCTTGGAGAATAGCACAGATATGCTCTGTTTACTTTTTGACCATTCTGCATTTTTCTTTCAAAAACATTTTTTGATAATGACCTATATGCATTTAAAGTTGGGTAAAATGTTTTTGTAGCAGAGAAATCCTCATGCAAATTTTGATTTATGGTTTTTGAAAGTAAAGACTCTATGGTTGCATCGTTAATGACCCACTTGCCGGGGTCGGTGCTCACCACATTTAGTACCACTTGTTTTGGCTCTCCTAAAAAACTGACATCGGTATCAATTGCCATAGCTTCAGTTAAAGTTACATTCAAATTTGACTGGTATTCACTCGTGAACAAAGATGTCGTTGAAGTTGACGCACCAAGATCCAGCTCCCTATCACAATTACCATCTCCGATATCAGCTGACCCAGAAGATGTCCCTGTATAGTTACATAGAAAAAACATTAAAATAGAGACTTTTCATCATTCAGAATAACACTAAACACAGATGGATCTTTCTCCGGTTTACATGACAAATTTCTTCGTAAATGAAAAAAGAAATTATTTTATTGAATTTTTAAATAACTCTTGTTTATTTCAATTACTTTTTATTATTATTATACGAATAAGATATTCAAAAGCTATAATTTGAATCAAATAGTACATACAAGTTTTGAAAATGACCTGAAATTAAACATTTATTACATATTGAACGCATTTTAATTCGAGCATTTTTTCTTTCTTTTTCATGGAACATCAATGACAGTCATGATTAATTACTTCGGCCCACAAAAAAGTGGTCTGTGCGAAGAGTGAGAGTATGGTAATCGTACGCATTTTGGCTCGCTTAAACCGAATCTGACCTCAGTTTAGACCCTACACATCTGATTTTTTTTTCTACCATGAGGTTGACCTTGAAATTCAATAAAAACTGATCTTTGAGTGAAACCAAAAAAAATTATTGTCTGATGGCGTCAAAACCTATGTATTCCTATGTATTTTGATCTCTTGAAGACGTATATAAGGTCAGTTTTATTTTTCAACTAAACAGTTACTTAAAAAATGCAAAATATAACAAAAAATGGTAAAAAAATATGCATTTCTTCTGAAAAATAAAAATTTTTTCTACCCTTAAATATAATTTTTTTTTAAAAACGAAGAGGGCCAATTGATTTTACGGGAAAAATACAAAAATCAGTGCTATACTCCATTTTTCATCAGATGCTGAATGCTTCCAACAATAGGCTGAACACCGAATAATAATTGAATATTTGTTACATGTCTAGCATACGAATACATAATAATATTCGTTGCATGTCTAATAGGCAAGGAAAACAGCTGAACACAAGCTGCATTTCCGCATAGATGCATTAATAACCACAAAATTGTTGATTTTACTATATAACTGACTAGATCTTTACCTGCTGTTTCTGATTTTGAACTTCTAGCAAAAATCGTATCAAGTTTTGGTGTTTTCTTGATAACCTCTTCTTTTTTTCTCTCTCTTTCTTTACGACGCTTTCTACCAGCACTCCCAGTTTCTCTAACAATTCGACCGTCACTCATAATTGTTTATTTTACAAACAAAACAATACAGGCCTAAATTTAAATAAAAATATTTTCACTTCACAAAAACACAGCAGATTTTCTCGCAAGCTTTTAATGGTCTCGTGGGACTCGCAAGTCACAACTCGCAATCAGCGCAATATCTCTACTGCGCAAACGCGAGAAAAGTGTCAGAATAAGCCATCCTGCTTTAAAGCTATAACAGATGTCGGAACTCACTGGGACTGCTGTAATCGGCTTTAGACCGGCCGGATCATTTTTATAGAAAACGTTCGGCTACGTTCAATTATATCTATTCTTTTTAGTTTATAGTAAAAAAAAAAAACTTATTCTTAGTTAGTATTTTTATTGAAATGAGGTGTAATACCTATACATTGTGTTTTTTTTTTTTTTTCAAACGAAAATATGCAATATATTTTTCTAAAACAACATATCAGATTACGAGAGATTTTTATTTATTACTGAAAAAGTCTTTAAAAAATTTCAGTGTAGGTACATACTGTAAGGGATAGTGATAAGAACAATAAAAAAAGTAATTTCAATTTTTTCTTCTAATTTGGTGGTCAATAATTTGTCATAATGAATTAAGTATTACATTACCATAGTGTGAGTAGGACGATGGCGCGCTACAAGGCTTATCTTGTGTTCGTTTGTTAACGTTGTTTCACGTTCATGTTATGCGCAGAAGCAGTTTTTGGGACAGGCGCCGGCGAGGCGACCAATAGGTACACAGAACATGTTTCGTTACACTATAAGTATACGAAGCGCGTAACCTCGTATTTATGTAGAAAAAGTGAACGATATTTCTTAACTTTCTTATTCAGCAACTGACAAACATTTATTATTTAATCTTTCAATCTAACTTATTAGTATAGTTTAGTGTATATTTTTTTTAAAAAGGCATTAGTTTGGCGCAAGATTTTGCACCCCAAGCTACAGCTTGTTCAGCTTGTACGTAAATCCCCTGCTGCTCTCATGCATAGGTCGAACCAGTCTCTCTCTCATTTTTGTTTCATAACAATACTCGTCTCCTTTAGTCTTGTCCCTCTCATCCGTGATACTTTGAAGATAGCAGTCACTTAAACCAAGAATTTAGAACCCCTATTTTATATTTTACTAGACAGCTGAGAAATATTATTTCACTATTCAGGAAAATGTGAATTTCCTACCAGATTGTCTCGGTAAAAGCATTAAATGAAACTGTTATTATTTATTGCATGCAGGAAAATATAAAAATTAGGAGTGGTATTTGGGGAGGGGGGTTCACTGTAGTCAATTGTGTGGTGTAACTGAATACCTTTTAAAAAAAACTTTAATTTGTAATGTTTAATTTTTGTACTGTGTGCAGGATGGAATGGGTGGAGATCATAGAGCCACGCACCAAGGAACACATGTATGCGAACCTGACAACGGGGGAGTGCGTGTGGGACCCCCCGCCTGGTGTACCTGTGTGAGTACTCACGTGAGCTACAGCATGCATCTTGACTGCGTAGCTCTTCCCTGAACTAACGAGAGTTGTGGCCTCGTTTGTTGGCGCAGGAAGAAAACGGACAACAACCAGTGGTGGGAGCTGTTTGACCAGAACACGTCCAGGTTCTACTACTACAACGCAACTTCCCAGAAAACTGTGTGGCACAGGCCGCACAGCTGTGATATCATTCCTTTGGCCAAGCTACAGGTAAGTTTGTGTTTGAGATCGCTGTGTCCGGCATTGGTTTGTTACAGCTCTCGTACTGTTGCGTTGGTTTGCTTGTGGTGNGTTTGTGTTTGAGATCGCTGTGTCCGGCATTGGTTTGTTACAGCTCTCGTACTGTTGCGTTGGTTTGCTTGTGGTGAATTCCTTACAGTAGGCCGCCGTTTCATTGATACAAACAACTGTTCTATTAGGAATGTATCGTCCAAACTAAGATCAGGAAATATTAGCGTGTTACACAAAGTCACACACCAAGAATAAATCCTTTATGTAATTACGGGCTATGGGTACTAAAAATATTCATCAACATTTTTGACATACAGTTATGTTTTTCAGTGATTACACAAATTAATTTTCAAGTTTAAATATGAAAAATGNCATCAACATTTTTGACATACAGTTATGTTTTTCAGTGATTACACAAATTAATTTTCAAGTTTAAATATGAAAAATGTGGTATTATTTGTTCTTGCCAGTTAAAAGAAATGTAATGGCCAAAACTCATTGTAATATAAATAAAAAAACGAAACAAAAAGAAGAGTAAATTGTGCTAGAAAAAATATTTTGGCACATTTTTTTGTTCAAAACACAAATAAAATATAAGTGTGCTCTTTAACGTAATCCCCAGTATTACATGTTGAAGTCAGTTGTTTAGTTCTTGCATCACAGACCCTGAAGCAAAACACAGAGTTTGCGTCGGATGATGGGAGTCAAGAGGAACCAAAGAAGAAAGAGTCCGTGGCCACGCAAACACCCGGTCGCACGGTGCGGAGCCTGAAACCACCATGTCAGGCCGATTCTACCACGCCCATCACACAAGCAGTATGTATATATGTTTCTCTCTGCAGTCTTGCGTATACAGTGCTTGTGAGTGTCTCACTTATATGCTAGATGTGTGGCGTGACATACAGCACTGCGTAGCAGATGTTCACAAAAAGCTGTCTAGTACGTCTTTATCTTTTGTGGAATTTATTTTTTAGCCATTTATTAATTTATTTATTTATTTAATAAGCACACTGTAGACCTCCAAGCAACCAGTGGGGTAGGGATGTGGTATTTGTCAGATACGAAATAAAGGTGCTACACAACACACCTGTAAAACATTAAATTACATAAATAAACAATAAAAAGTATGTTGAGACAAAACAGCACTTAGCATTAATTTTGAAACTATATATTAACTTATTTCTGCATTAAAAAATTCTTTGATCGAGTAGGAGGGATGTGTTATAAGAAAATTTTTAAACTTCTCCTCAAATAGCTCTGTGTTAGTATGGCAAAGATTTTTGTATTCGTGAAGCAATTTGTTGAATAACCTGACAGAAAAATAGTATGCTCCATTTTGAAAAAGTTTTAAATTGTTTACTGGGTTGTTGCTAACGTGCATTTTATATTGAATGTGGTTCGGGAGTGCTGTGGGGAAATCCTGCACGAGCCCAGTTTGTGGTGTTGCAGGCCAACAAGATGGAGTGTGTCCGCCCAAGCAAGCAGCACGCACCCTCGGTGACGTGCGAGACGCAGACGTCCCCCGTCGGGTCGCCCCTGTCGAGCCGCCGCAACNCACCCTCGGTGACGTGCGAGACGCAGACGTCCCCCGTCGGGTCGCCCCTGTCGAGCCGCCGCAACCACCACCACCACCACCATCACCACCACCACAGGCACCAGCACGGCGGCGCCGAGGAGGAGAGCCAGCAGCGGCCCCGCCGGGGCAGCCACGGGAGCGGCTCCTGGTACAGTCGCACCACGCACTCTCAGGTACCGTCTTCCGCTCGCTACGTGTTACGGCCGATAAAGACTGTTCGCGGTAAAGCGAGTGCCTTTCAAAGACCTGCTGGTGTGCACATTGTGTATCCTCTCGCCATATGTACAATTAGCATTTGCCATGCGCCCGATCACTTTATTCATGTGTCTGTCAAGTGAAACTGTAAAATTATTAACAGTGTAAATATTGTATTAATTTACTAGTTCTTACACGTATATGTATTTAAAAAAAAAACCGAAAGTGAAAGAAATAATTTCAGTATTCCCAAATGTTTACCTAATCCTTCTTATTCTAAGCTAAAACGTGGAACTACTTTCCCTCAGTCGTCGTCAACTTTACCGGGCGCATGCCAGTCAGTCTGCCCGTAAATATGTATGCAGGTATTTTTCAAATGTTGTTTTCAAAGTGCTAGCTTTACCATGAACAACCTTAAGGCTTCCTGATTCTTCTCTTGCTCGTGCAAAACCATGTCCCAGACGTGTAGATTGACCCAGGAATACCTGCTGTAAGCCGAAAGTGCTGGCTAGTAGTTCTGAGTTGTCTTCGGAATTGTTTGAATTTATGCAAGTTTTTCAGTGTTTCGGATAGCAAGCGAGAGCAAGTAAGCAAATTTCCCAATACTTGTATAGAACCTTTACACAGAGCTTTCAATTTGTTTCTTACTGGTTTATAGTTGTACCTGGGAGCTAAAAGTGTGTAATTTACCAGTGTATTAGTGTTATCCGGAAACACCGATGGTAAAAACAATTATTGGATACCACAGATGAAAATTACCATATATGAATGTGTCCTTGTAGAACCGCATCTGTCAGAACTGGTAGTGAGGATATTTGGAACACATTCTTTTTTGAACAGATTTTTTCAGTTGGTCTTGTTAAATGATTAGTTATGTGTCAGTGAAAACAGGATGATTTAAAGGTGGTCATATTTGACACACCTAATATGTAGAAACTTTTTCTTGTTTCATTCCGTTTTCTTGTACGTAGTAATTTTTTCTCCTAAGAAAAGTCCAGAATTTGGAAAGTATGGTTATAGTTGAAGATACACATTCAAAATAACTGCTAAATATATGTATTGTAATTAAAAATTACTATGTTCATCAAGAAACATAATTTTGCAACATGAATTTAAACTTGATGCAGTTTCTTGATATTTTTTCAGTATCTGTTCTACACAATCAAGTTACTCGAAATGCCTACAATTTTTGGATTCGTAAATTATTACCTATATTTATTAAGTTTTTAAGATCTACTTTCAGATAAAGTAAAACCCTCTTAAGAAGTTTATGAAGGGAACAGAAAAATGTAGATTTATTAAACAGGAAAATTTCTTTGAAGGATCAAGTTACTTGTTATAGATGAGATGCAAAATTGTTTGAGCTTGTTAATGAAGCAGGCTTACTACAGGACTAGAAATGCTAAATAATCCGGCAAACAGGTGACGGACCCTGGAAATTAAAACAATGTAATGTAATACATTTTCTGTATTGCAGAACATTTTCAGTAGCAGCCCAAGGAATTTGCCTTAAAACTGATGGGCAATGAAAAATAATTTGCATGTTATAAATAGACTCAGAAGTATACAGTTGTACTCTTTGTAGCGCAGTTAATGTTCACAAACTGCAAGTGCTGTTAATTTCAAATCAATCACATTTCATAAAGCTATGTTTTTTTTTTCCAGTAAAATTTTTTTATTGAATGGCAAAAAAGACTGAAAATTTACTTGTTGTTGGTTTGAAAACTTGGAAAAGTCAGGGAAATATAAACCTTATAATTTTGTAGTAATGTTGTGAAAAGAAATTTAGTAAATTGAATACTTTTCAAGAGCGCTGCTTCCTAAGCCTGGTACCATGAGAGTTTAAATGTGGAATCAATGTTAAAGAAAACCCTTCTCAAAGCATACATTTTAAGGATAAATGTTTCAAACAAAAAATATTTCAGACTTTCTTAGAAAATACTGCGATGCTAAGAAATTTGAAAAAAAATAAGTATATTCTTTCATTGTTTGTGTAAAATGTAAATTTTTACGTAAAATTCTAGGAAAAAAGTTATTAAGCATGAAAATTTGCAATACAGGCAGTTGTCTACTTTCGGACATTTGACTCTCGTACAATTCCCAATTTCGTACATTGGCTTCTTACACCATAAATTCAACATTTGCGTGTTTACTTCGTACTTTCGTACATAACCAAAAAATATATTGAGCGCATGCCTCCATCACTGCAAACGTAAACATCAAACATATATGGATTGTTTATATTCTGTAGGTTTTGTTTTCGCAAATAACATTGCGTCAAAGTTGACAGAGACCTCTGGTGTCTATATATGGAACTATGTTTTCGATATAACTGAACAAGATAAACGTGCATATGCAGTTGTATGTAGTCTGACGTGTTACTATGCTATGGAGATTCTTTGTATCAATGCCATTCCTGTTTAGAATTTCTATTGTTTTTATTATGGTGTTTAGTTTCCATTAAGCTTTATTTTATAGCCAATTCTTTTTTTTGTTGTTAATCGATTGGTTTCAATACATAATTATTTCACTACACAATGAATAAGAAACGTAAAATAGAAAGTAATGAAGACTCGGCGGTGTGTAAGAAATAAAGAAGACATGTTGTAAATAGTGTACAAATGAAGTTAGAAATGATCATGCATTCGGAAAGTGGCAATTCATTTGCAGCTATAGGACGATCTTTCAACCTGAGCCGATCCACTGTGTGTTCCATTGTAAAAAGTAGAGATAACGTAAGGGACTATGTTATAAATTCAGGAAATCTTTCTTCTCCGATAATTTCAAAACGGCAGGGTGCAGCGATGGAAGAGATGGAACGGTCTTTAAAAGTGTGGTTAGACGATCAACACCAGGAAAAATATCCGTATCAACCTTGCAATAATTCAAGGCAAAGCTCTCAGTTTGTATGAAGATTGGAAAAAACAGCTTGGTGAGTCAGCTGCTAATGCTCCAGAGTTTAAAGCGAGCAAAGGTTGGTTTGATAAGTTAAGTCGAGAACAGGCCTGCACAACATAAAGTTGTGTCTTTTCAATTGTTTTAACTGTTGGCTATATATTTAAACACTTTTAAATAACTTTTTATGCATAATCTTGTTTCTTAGTGTGGAAATATATTGTTTTGAATATTTTTTTTGTCTAGTAACAGAACGTCATTTATCACATTAGCATAAGGGTTCTACTTTCATACATTTCAACTTTCATACACAAAATCAGGAACAGATCACGTCCAAAAGTAGAGGACTGCCTGTAATTGTGATGCGAGCATTGTCTGTATGCAAGTTTGTAGCAGAGGGAGGACATGACAGTTGTGTGGTCGTACAGGACTCGGGCAGGTCGAGCGACTCGAGCTCGGTGTCGCACAGCCGCACGTCGCTGGAGAGTGGGTACCGCCTCCTGGAGTCCCCCCACCACCACCACCATCACCACCACCATCACCACGCGCACAGGCCGCCGGGGAGCATGGTGGGGGCGGGCATCACCGTGTCCACCAGCACCCCGCTCTTCAAGAAGAAGCCTCTCCGCGAGGACAACTCCCAGGTGAATGGCGCGTCGCCCTCGTAACATCCGAGAAAAGTTCAACGTTGCTTGCCTGCCTTCGGTGGGAAGGTTTTTTTTATTTCCAAAGTACATTTTGCAGTATAATTTGAATCGCATTCGAGAGGACCAAGGTTCGAATCCTGGTCCGGCCATCCTTATTTCGGTTTTCTGTGGTTTTCCAAAATCACTTCAGGCGAATGCTGGGATGGTACCTTAACAAAGGCCATGGCCGATTCCTTGCTATTCCTTCTCCAATTCCTATTTCTTGAGTAACTTGCTCCGTCTCTAACGACCTCGCTGGTGACGTAACATTAAGCCCAACTACCTAACGCACCTTTATATCTTAAAGAATTACACGGTAGACGTTATTAAGGTTGCACAAGTGATGTCGTGTAGCGATCGTTTTGGAATTACTAGAACTACAAATAATTACACTGTAGGTTAAAAACACAATTTTTTAACAGTATACTCCAAGTTAAATTTAAATTTCCATTTAGTGCTTTGCAAGGTCAGGAGGAAAACATTAACAACTCCCAATTATTTTACAAGCGCAGTAGAAGAGTACTGCTGCAGTCTGTTGGATTGTGTGTCCGGACTTACAGTTGTTTGCAAACAGATCTTTCTTTCTTTTGTGTTGTTCTGTTGGATTGACTTTGTGTGCGTGTGGTTGAGTTTCANTTTTTTTTTTTTTTTTTTTGTTTATTGTGTGCACCGCCATATTGCACAATGGCGAACTCTGGTGTTTGAATTGAAACTCGGTGTTGTTTTGCATCCCGTTCAGCCGGACATAATGCGGTCAAACTCTGTGAAAAATGGTTAACACAACTTCTTTTATTGGACCATTTCTCTTTAAAACCCCATTTTTTTTTTTTAGGAATCATAAAAAATTCTGTAAATAAAATTTGGAAATTTGAGTGAAATCAGTTGAATAATAAGTCATTGCGCATTGTGTTTCTCTTGCCAAACCTTTTACTCCAAACCATGCATATATAAAAATAGATACGACCTCTATTTTATGTATAGGGGTGGGGGTGAATCAAAATCTGTTAATTTTTTCCAAACCATTCATAAAAACTATTCCTCATAAACAACCGTATTCCTGAAAACCATGAGGTGTCGTAACAAAGTGGTTCTACTGTAGTTCAGTCACGGAGATAGTGGTGCACTGTGGCTTATATTTACAATGTTGAAGGGAATCTGTTGCCAGGAAACAGGACAACTAATATTGTATTTTTGCTATTGCTGATTGTGTACAATAGTTGCAGGTTAGGTGAGGTGATACGATTGCGAAATATACTGGCAACAAGAAAGAAAAGTGTTGGTCAAACTACATTAAAAAATTTAATTGCCCAAGAGCAATAGAAGTGACTAAAATTCTGTCTTATATCAAGGAAATGTTTGTGAAAATGCAGGTGTCACGTGGAATGTTAATCGTGTGCTAAAAAATTTGGAATTAAAATGTGGTTTTTATGTATGCTAGTCTTGCATGTTTTTGTATACATTTTGAAGGTTTGGCCTTGACTTGTATTTGTAAGAGTACAAATTACATGTTTTAAGATATATGTACAGTACATTTGTACACAGTATTGCTATAACATTGCGGTTGTCTTGTGGCAACTGTAACTTTTAATTAAAAAAAAACATAGTAGTTACATTTTTCCCATTTCTGGCTTTTAATTGCTCATGGCCATCAAAATACCAATAATTATTTTAAATTAGCCATAATAATGCAAAACTGCAGGAATATAAATTATTATAAATGAAGAGACAAACATGAAATTATTCAGCACTTTTCTTGTATGTTCACAATTTTTGAATATAATTCAATGGCTTAATTTATAACCCTATTGGCTGAATATGTAGTGGAATAGGGATTTTGACATAGAACAAAACTATAATACGCAGTCCAAATGAATCCTCTACAAAAATAAAAGTATCACGGTGTCGCTACTCGGCCACCTGAGTTATACAGGGGGTGGCCAGTAGTTCATATAGTTATTTTTATTGGTGCAGACTAATGACACCTGAGGTTGTTGCTTTAGGGGTAAACAAATACTCGTATTCTCCGTTATTTAACACACCAGGATTTTATTGATCAGAATGTCACATAGTTATTACACACACTGGCGAGACTAAGACCCCCTCTAGTCGTAAGCCTGGAGGGCTGGTGGGCTGAATACTACGCGTTGGGGAAGGTTGTTGAAGGGAGACGTTTCTTTACTTATCTGTGACTGCGGCTTTTGGTGAGTTGTCGTCGTTGGTAGCTGAGGCATGGTGAGTTGGGTGGCCCTGGTTCGGGCCCTCGGGCTGGCTCTCGTTGACGTGCTGTACTCAGCTGGCTTCTTCCTTCGGCTTCGACTGACTCCCTACCACATCACGCTGGACTCTCCCTCTCGCTCGATGTGGCGCTACGCGGCTGAAGCTCGCCACTCGTCTTCGCCTTTGGTTGAAGTAGCTGGGTCAGCTCGGCTTCCCTTCTTGGAAGTCCGGGATTGGTTTCCCTGGACTTGTGATTTCTCTTTGATCTCTGCTGGCGTTCCTCGTTGGAGACCTTGTGTCCCCTCTCCTACGTCGACGTCTGCCACGACTCGTCTCGCGCTCTCGACTTCTCCGCCTCGGAAACTGCCACTACGTTTTCGGAAATGAATTCATAAGTTCTCGGCACTTCTACTCGGTTTGTCTCGGAAATTTACACATGAATTCTCGACTGTGGCTCTGGCTAAGTTCTCTCCTCGGTGACGTTACTATGGACTCACTGACTGACTGATGTCGCTATCCGGCGCCTGACTAAGTCTCTCGGGGAATGGCGCCACTCGGACTGGGGCTACCACTCGTTTCGGGAATTTACACATGAATTCTCGGCACTGTTCTCGTTACACAACTGTTTCTTCCGTTACGGTTACATCTATCTCGTCTCCTCGGCTGTGCTGCCGAACAACTCCCGTCTCGGTTGAACAACTGATTACTACTGATTGCCTGGGCCGGTCCCGAACTCCGGCCCGTTGATAAGACTGCCTCTCACCTAACTGCATTCTCGGTCTTGCATCGCGTCTGAATAACTCCTCTCGAATGTCTGCAACCGTCTGAAATGACCTGGGCCAATCCCGAACTCCGGCCCGGTGATACTACTGCCTCTCGCCTAACTGCGTTCTCTGTCTCGCCCACGACTGACGACAACAGAATGATCACAACTGCCCGACGATCATTGAATGACCGCTCGTCTTGGCTGCTCTCGAATTTAACTCGCCTCTCGATATATTCAAATTGGCTGTCAGCAATTTGTGTCGAGAGAAACCGGGGGTTCCCTCATTTCCTTCGCACGTTTTTTGTATAGGATTTAGTGTCTCCTCAGCTGCTCTCGCGCTCAAACTAGAGGTGGAGGGCGAGGTGTAGCAAGCGTCTCGGGGGTTGCCGGCAGCTGTGTCGGCAGTATCTCGTCCAGGGGGTTTCCCTGTTTCCTTCTCACTGAGGATCATCCCTGAAAGTTTTTATACCTCGGGACTGTCCCGCAGATTATTTCTCAGGGTGTGAATACAGCGCAATTCCTATCCTATGTACTCGCCACGCGTCAAAGGTTTTACTGCATGAAACGGTAGAAATGAAACTAATAAATCTGATTCTTAAATAAAAATACTTAAAAACTCTGTGTACAGAAATTGTAATTGCTAATAAAACACACAACTAAACGCATGTCCAGTCCTCTGCTGTCAATGTGACTGATGAAAGAATTCCATTGGTAATGGAACAGTGTGGCCATGAGTGAACCAAGATTCCAGGTATTCATCTTAATTTCCATTAAATAAATGTATGTTAATTTGTTGATATTCTCAGTAAACAATCTGCTTTTGAAAGCTGTCTCGGAAGCTCACTGGTTATCGCACGACTGTGTTGCTGGTCGTATCTTAGGAGGCAGATGGCTAGGCTGGCTGCAGGTATCACTAAAATGAGCTCATTCCGCTCTTCAACTTTTTTGTTTTACTTTTTTATTTATATATGATGAAAGGCACGGAGTCAAGGGCTTAGAAGTGGAAGCTTTGCATTCAGCAATGTAACATCCTTTCAATTTACATATTATTTTCGTTACACGTTGAAGCATTACATTTTAATGTAAACAGTTTTCTGGAAAACAATGCCTATCTATAGAGATTTATATTAACTGTTCTTGCCAATCAGTTTTTACAACTCTGTCCAAAATCACTTTTTTTCCACGCACAGTAACAAAGAAAGTTGTTCCCTTGTGCCCTCGTTCAGTTATCGTGGCCACATTCAGTATACTTTGCGTGCTGGGGGAGATCTGGAGAGCGTCCCACCCAGGGAAAGGTGAGTGCAGTGAACTGCGACACAGCTCGGTACTGGCCTGTGCAGCCAGTGGAGGTTGGATATTACCTCGGCAGGACACGGGTGACTCTTGAGTGGGAGGGGAGCGGACGGCGTGCTGCAGAACCAGGTCGGGGCTCGGAACTAGCCAACTGCAGCAGTAGCTGCCAGGATTGTTGGTCATAGCTCAAATCCTACATCTCTCAGGGGCCCTCATTATTGTGCTTTTACACGCCAACACGTCGGACAGGGCCGTCGTCCGAGGGTTACCCCAAGAAAGCGGCCCAGGAACAGAGTTGCGTTGAGTGCCAATAACATGCTACCTGCAGCGTAGGTTTTGGTATTCCTCTTTCCATGCAGTAGTGGCTGGTTCTTAGCCCTAGAGTCTGGAAGCCGTGACAAATTATCCCTTGGAATTATGACGACGCCCAGTGAGCATTCACTGTAGAGTCTGCGGCTAAGTGCCTTGCTGCACTTTGCTTCTACCCCGCCGCCACTCTCTCCTTCTCGCTCTCCTCTCCTCACCTCTTTCGGAAACGAGTCTTTGCTTCTCACTTTCCATTTGGTTCCTGCTCACTTTAGGAATTATAAGGCCAAGTACTTATCAGGGCTTTTCTCTCTCAGCAGTTACTGTGGCTTGTGGCACCCCAATCAGCAATGCAAACTACAATAAATACAGCCACTTGCTGTACAGTTCTTTTCTATAGCAGGAACGCTAGCTCCGGTAGCTCTGGACTCGGCAGCTGATGTGCACCAATGAAAGCAACAGCAACAAATTGTCAAACAGATGATGAGTAGCGCTGGTGTGTGCGCCTGCGTACCCTCATGTCAGAAGAATATGTGGATGGTGGTGGAGGAGTATTGCTTGTCGTAAACTGCAGAAAGAGCACCCGCATGTGTATTCCAACGTGAGTGAGCGTTCAATTGTTTCTCTTTTGGGTGCTTGCTGTTTAAACTTCCTTACGAGTGCATGTTCACACGCCATTGTCAAGCTAAGCCCATCTTGCCTCAAATGCTCCAGTGGTCCATGTCAAGAGTAAACCTCAAAACCTCGTTAACAGGATATGAAAGTTCTTCTAGTTACCATTTACTAGCCGTTCACTGTATCTGACTTAAGTGACCTTATAATTTATCATGCTGATAAAGATACCAAAATTCCTCAGCAGCATTGTCATCCTATATTTTATACTGTCACATATTTTGCACAATTTTTTCCATTGTAACAATTAATGCTACCACAACTCATTCCTCTTTTGTACTTTTCCGCAGTTTATAATATTTATCTTCCTTGAAATGCGTGTAATATAAAAAGTTTACTGGAATTTGAAACATGGGAGTAAAATATGTAAGCATATATAAGCGTCTGAAAATTCTGTACAAGGAAATGTTTTATCTTTCCTCAAAAATAATTGCGTAGCAGCAGAGAAGCAGCTTGGACAAGTACGGTTTGCTGGCGGTGCCGCTGAACTCCAACCAGTTCCGGGACGTGGTGGGCACGGGCCCCGGCGCAGTGCTGCCCAAACAGCGGAGCTTCGACGTCTGTGAGAGCTACAGCCTGTGCCACGAGAACCGCGCTCGCCAGAAGAAGCAGCAGCCGCAGCCGATATCCGTGCCGATCCCGCTCGCGCGTAGCTACAGCTTCATGCAGAGGCGCGACCGCTACGACTACCAGGTACGGCGAAGGCGCTTGGCCAGTCTCTCTGTTCATCACTTGGTTATTGGTATTTAAGTTAAAATGAGTAATTGTTGGTGTTATACAGTGAGTTACACTGCAACATTATAGGGATACAAGTAAAAAAAATTTTTTTTTACTCTTAAATATTGAAATATAAATAAAGTATTCTTTTATAATGAAAAGTGGGAACATTTTTTTATTTTGCTGTTAAATTTACAACAACTTGTCCACATTTTTCCATAATTTATTGTTTACGAAGTGTGACACATTGTTTGTATTTTGGTATGCCTGGGAACCTGCACTGGTATTAACATTATTCTTTTGAGGAAATGTACAATAATTTGTTCAGAGTTGTGCTCTACTATAAAGTTGCTCGTTTCAGGAGTATTACTGGACACATTAGTACCTGGTTTGTTATGTATTTATGTAACGTGTTGGTAAAATGAAAGTAAGATAGGAGAACACGCACTTACAGGTTGATAAGTTTAGATTTGTAAATGTTTTTCTGTATTTATGGCTAGTTGTGTTGGCAGCGGGGGTCATTAGAGATGGAATTGAGTGGTCAGACAGTCAGGGGAATAGCAGGAATCAGCCATGACTGCCATTAAGGAGACTTCGTAGTTATAATATTGTGTGCAAAATCAATGTATGCACATACACTCATCTCTCAGTAGATACATGTTCTGGGAAAACAGCTTTTTCCAGGAAAAACAATAATCTGCAGTCACCATTTTTAAATTTTATCCTACTAAATAGTATATTCAAAGAAGAAAAAAAATGTGAAAATGGTTAAAATAAGATAATTAGGTCTCCTGTACAGTTTCCTTAAGGGTTTCCATTGGCTTACATCACATGTAACATATCCCACTGTTACAGGTCTAAGTTGTGTGGGAATGCATGTCACAGTGTTGGCAGGGCCAGTTACATTGCTTCAGTAGGACCAGATGAGACCTTCAGGCATTTTACATTTCTTGCTAGGGATTCCCGCTATGTAAATCCCTTGGCATTTGTCTGGAGTGATTTCGGAAAACTACAGTTAGAAAAATTAATGTGTGGATGGCTGGATGGGAACTGAACCCTTACACGATATTGGGCAGGTGTACCAGTTTTTTTGGCTCTTCAGTGTAGTTCTGGTACTGCTGACAATCTGTATAAATGCCTAACACAAAGTTTCCTTAAAAAAGGTATTCCATTATCAAGCCTGATTGAGTCCCCTTCTGATACAACCACATTTATGGCAGAAGCAAACCATTCTGTTTTCTCTCTTTTTAAACAGGATATTCCTGACATAGTATGCATCAGGTGCTCCAGCCACATGGTTCATCTTGCAGCGTCCAATGCCTGTGTAAAGCTTCCTCGGTCTGTTGAGGATTTGCTCCGAAACTTAGGCTCTCATTATAGCCGCAGTTATTCTAAGGCAGCAAGAATTCTGAGAATTTCAGGAGTTTTTTCAAGTGGAAATTCACAAATTTGGTCTGCTGCAACTACTCGTTGCTTATCACTTAAAGCCTTTGTTGACATAGTTCTTTAGCAATACTCAGCTCTAAAATTCTACTTAAGGGAAACAGGTTTCAACTATCCATCAAAAACACTGGAAGAAATGTTTACTATGGACAATCCCCTTATTGAACTATACCTTGAGTTTGTCTTATGTGTGGGGTACTGAATTCAATACTACATTTCAATACTTCATATGCGTTAAAAATTGATGAGAAACATTTATAGTAACTATTATCATGTTGACTATGTGACAAAAAAAACTAATGTTGAAGATGTCAAATATGACGACGAAAGATATTTTGTTGACCCTGAAACTATTTACTTAGGCATTCGAGTGCAGGAGAGTGTAGAATGATTAAAAAGAGACTCTAACATATCAAAGAAAGACTTGCAGTATTTCTTTCAATCTTGCCTACCTTTTTTTTTTTACGTAGAATTAGCAAAGGAGCTACACAAGCGGTTCGGATTTCTGTTCACTGATCCACTTTTCAGCATCATCTCTATTGGTGATCCAGCAGTATCTCAGTAATTTCAAGTACAATCATTGGCCCTAATTTTCCAAAGATTTCACATTCTTAACCAATTTGTGGATGCTCAAGAAGCTAATAAAGAGTGGCACGAATATACATTGCTGGACCATTCTGAATGTGACTTGGATCCCTGCAAGCCGCCAGAAGAATACTGGAGAAATTTTTTTCAATTAACAAAAATGCAGCAGGGTTGCCAATTTTCCCCACAATAACAAAACTAATAAAAATATTGTTGTTTCTTCCATTTTCAAATGCTAGTGTAGAATAGTTTATTAGTTGTCTTTGAAATTTTAAAAAACAGTAGAAATAAACTTGGTACAGAAACCATTGTTGCATTACACACAAGATACTATCAATGAGAAAGGGGGGTGTGTGTAAGATTTCTACCCGGATGAAGAAATGATTTCGAGAAAAATATGGGATAAAAAAAATTAAAATTAATTTTTGTGTAGATTTGTGTGCAGCAAATACATACAGTGTTTGTGAATGGTAAATAAAATGTCGAGTAAATACAGCAATAGACTACAACTGTCATATGTCATCATGCTCTATCTGCAATCCAGAATCCAAACATTGGTGAGTTGGTACTTGATTTGAGTCTTTTTCTGAAATATACTGAGATTGCCCTTAACATATATTAAGTATTATATTTTGTTTGAGCAGCATAAATAACTACGTAGGATGTGAATACAAGTTTCTACATTAAAACTGTGTCGTATATGTAAGTCTTATCGTAGCTTGTTTAAATTGTCAGCTATATAATTTTGTAATTTATATTTCAGTGCCATTCAATTTTGAAGTCATCGACGGTTCACTATTTATTTTACCATCATTAATACAATATTTATATGTTTGCGACAGGAAATTAGGTAGGCCCTAATTTAGAATTTTAAAATTGAATACTAAACCAAGTTACCCTAATAAGAGATTGTTTTAATATACAGGTCATGTGATCTTTTTTAGTAAATAAAGAACCAAATTGAAAATGGCCTTAGGCCGTGTTATAATAATTGGTTTGGCATTTTTGTATATTTCCATTTTGTGATTTATTGTTTGTAGGCTTCTATTTAGAACGCTTCAATCATCGCTTGTTTGTATATTGTGCAGTTGTTTGGTTCAACACAGAAACTGATTTCTTAAAATTATAGAACCAAAATTCCAGTGGTTCCTAAAATAAATAGTTTTAACTTACAATAATGCCACATACACACATCTATCACTACTAGATTAAAATTACTATGCCATTAAGTCAAAATACATGATTATAATATTTTAATGCAGTTTACTTTATTCAATATTTATTTTGACGTTGGATACATAATTTGTGTATTATAAAAACTTGATTTATTTATGCATTTACAATTTATACCATGAAAATAAATATGGAGGTGATTAGGTAAGTTAAATGTAGTAATTTTTTTAGCTTAAAATTTGGCGAAGTGCGAAACAAAATAAAATGTACATGGTTAATCTTGTTCATTAAATTATATTATACAATCATTTGTTAAGCAAAAGTGACAGTTGGAAAACATTCTTAAGTATTGTATTGGTTAAACGTAATACAAGGCCATTTAAACAAGAGTAAATTGTGACTGGTGTGGCGAATTCAAAGGAAATGCTTCTATCGTTTTCGAGAAAATATGTTCGCAGTACAAGTGTAATTGGCATGTATTGGCGTATATTTTGAACCTCGAGGGTCGTGAAATATTGCCTTGAGACTCTGGCAACCCTGCTTGTTATGGCATTGTAAGTGCGTCTCATGTCGTAACTGAATTTGGAATTGCAATTTACAGGATGAGGAGGACTCTATGCATGAGAAGTATTTCCTGGGCCCTGCTAGTGCCGGCTCAGGGATGAGGTCTGTGGAGTCAACTCCTCAGGCGCGCCGGAAGTACAACAACGGCAGGCCGGGAGAGTGCATCACTTTCGGTACGTTCTTCTCTTGCTGTGCAATATTTTCATTTAGCAGATACTGTTGTCTACAGTGCAGGTAGCAGTGGAAAACAGCCAAAAGTCTTATCGATACCTCAGTACAATAGTATTACAACTCAGAATGCAATTCTTTCAGGAGGAACAGTATTGTATTAACAAAATGCCTTACTCCAGCTCGTTGTACTACATTGCACTACACAAAAGTATAACAGTCAGTATTTAAGTTGTAAAACTTTTACACATACCAGAGAGTTCTGTATTCCTTATTGTAAGGTAAATAATTAAGAAACCAGTTTTTATGAGTTGTAAAACTATTTTACTGAGGTATTATATATATTTTTTTAATGTCGGATTTGTAAAATACATTAGTACCATTTGTCTGCTTTGGTAACATGGGAGTTTTTAAGGGATAGGCATTCAAACAGTATGTTTGAAATTTTTTGTGATATCCTTTTAAAGTTATCTTATTGAATGTTTCACTGGTTTTGAAAATAAATATTTGATTCTTGAAAGAGGTGCTCTATAACCCCTAATTATGCAAACAAAAAAACTAAGAAATGAAAAAGTTGGGAAAAACTAGAATCCTTAATTTTACTAAGCAAAAATACAGACATGGAAAAACTCGCAACCTCTTCAGGAATCTAACCTAGAACATTAAGTCAATAAATCTAGTTTCCTGGCTGCTAGTGGTTGTGTTATTGTCGTTTAGTTTATGAATGGTTTTTTTTTTTTTGCTGGTGAAAAATTATTTTACATAATACTTTGTGCACATTGTTATTAGCAAGATATATGTATGTGCTGTACTTACAAGTATGCACGAAAATGGTTGATTATCTCTGAAAAGTTGCCTGCAGTAAAATGTAATTGATCGTGAAGTTTGACGCGTGATGTCTGGGAAGCTTGGCACGGCACGTAGTCTACAAGGCGGGCTCTTTTATTTGGGTTCCGGCCTAAAACCCTGGTTTGCCTTATGGGCTGGTTATTGTGGGTGTGCCTTAGCTCGGAGGTAGCCGGTATACAGTCGGCCTGGTTGGGCGTATGCAGGCTATGTAGATGTGTAAGGCGGCGTGGGTGGTAGGGGATGCTGCCTTATCACCTGTAGACTGGCGCTGTAGCGGACCGCTGGCAGGTGGTGGCGGACAACTCTGCGGACCCCGTCCAACGGCGGCTGGTGTGTGGCTGGTCCAGGGGGTGCTGGACTCCGGGTGGCGGCAGGTGCCAGTCCCACGGGCAGTCCTGAGCCGCAGGCAGACTACGACGCGGTGTGCCGGCAATCTTCCGGGGTGGCTCGAACAAGTTGCTAGGGAGGACTGAGGAGTGAGGCTCCTGCAGTCGGCAGCCGGCTTGTGCCTGATCCCGAGCGTAGCAAAGGCTGAAGGCCGACTGGGATGGGTTACTGGCAATTGGTTGGCTGTAGGAGCAGTAGATGCCATCTTATCTGCCCACTTAGTCTCTCCTCGTCGGGGGAATGGCATTAGGTTAGGTATACTGTGTACCATATAAGAAGGCCACATTCTTGACAGTTGACAATCGCCTTGTCTTTTGTTTATGTATCCATTCGCCATCAACAGGCGTATTAAGAATAGGCTTNCTTTTCGTTTATGTATCCATTCGCCATCAACAGGCGTGTCAAGAATAGGCTTTGATGTGGCGAGTCAGCGCGTCCAGGAGGTGCTGCTACGTGCGGCAATTGGTGAACTGCTTGGGTGGCGCTGCATTCGTAAACGGAGCTTGGTGGACGTGTGTAGAGTCGTTCGTAAACGCGGTACACGAAATATATGTTACTTTAAAAATTATACAGAGCTCGTGGGAAAATAAAATTATTTGTATATGCGCGTGAATACGTTATTTTAAAAAACAAAACTATAATATCTTTCTGAGTGTAGTTCGGGATATGGATAACAGATGGCATGGAAGGGCATATTGCAAATGATGGTGCTCTTTTAACTCACAAGATGGCAGCACCTGGTTTGAGAGTCTGGAAACTTTGGATTTTTTCGTTACATTGGGATACGTATCGTTTTATTGTGCATCTCATTTTGAACACCTATACATTACTATTTTATCACGAAGTTTCGTTTCTAAAACTAAAAACTGCTGTTTTATGACCACGTAAAATAAAATGTATTAATTAATCTACGAACTCTTTCTTATCCGCGTATCTTCTGCTTGTGTGATGTGCTTCGGCACTGCTCTCAGAATAGCCAACGTAATATTAACTTTTGTTCGTTCGTGCATCAGCTGATACAGGATTTTGTAAATGGCAGGTTATTTGTTTTCAATATATTAAGTTGCCACTCACTGACTGTCAGAATGTGGCCTTCTTATATGAAATGAACTATACTAAGGGTCATCGCAGCAAGCTAGGGACAGGTGACTAATTCCCTAGTTACCCAGATGCTATGATGTCACACCTGGTCGAGCCTGGTGCTCCAACCGGCAAATTGCATGCAGTGGATGGAACAGGTTAGCTGACTTGAAGTGGTGCTAAGGCTTCGTCGTGAGTCGCTCAGAGGCTATCGGGTTACATCTTGTCAGGTCTGGCACTCCATCAGGTTAATTGCTTACGGTGGATGGAGTGGGTTACCTGACTTGGGTGGTCCAGTTGCTTCCTTGTGGAGTGTACCTAGTAGGAGGCTCTACCGTACGTGTGCGCCAAGTGCCTTTGCGCATTGGGCCCACAGTATGGGTTGCCAACGAATTGTGCGACATACAAACTACCCAGTTATGGGAGCCCGCAGTCCTATCCTAGTATCGCCAATGATGGGGCAAGACCCGGTCACCTGCCGCTCTCTTGGGGGATGGCGTTTGCAGAGGGGTTGATAGGTACAAATCACCCTTGGAATTATAATGCAGTGTGTCAACGTGAACGTATTTATTCTCGGGAGAATAAATACGGTGACCCGTACTAACTCCTAGACTTTCGTAGGTACCAAGCAACTGGTGGAAGGTACATTACTAACAGGAGAAAAGGACCTGTTAGAGCAAGAGCAAACCAAGAGTAACTAATAAAGTAGTCTGCAGAACAACTCCAACCCTTCTGTTGCCTAGGGTGGTCCTGAAGGGACGGGGTGTGACACTCTCGATTGGAGTGCGTGTCTCTGGTGCTGAAGCTAGCTTCGCTGGTAGTAGATCGGATGCAGCAGAGGCTCCTAGCACTGCAGTGATAGCGAGCTGCTGAGTTTCCAAGGCAGAGGAAGGCAATGCAATGACAACTCAATGTTAACTGGCATTCTGGGGGCTCGTCCGGCCCTAAATACAGACTGGTGTCTTCCTTCGGTTTCCTTCGTGCATCTTCGGCCGGCTGGCTGCTCCCTGAGTGGGCAGCGTCATCCCTTGCTGCGCTTTCTTGGCGAGGGTTGGAAGCGGGGTAGCTCGGTGTTGCGAGTGGTATCACGGCGCTCGCTTAACGGCTGGCCGGCTCATGACTGACGTGTGTGATTCATTGCTACTGGCAACAGTGGGTGGTATTCATATCTCTGGTTTAGCAGTCAGGGTTCGTCCCCCAGTAAAGGTGTCGTGGCTTCCCACGGGTTGAATGGAAGTCGTAGATGTATACTACTTAATGCTTTGCCAGTTACGTGTCATGCGTTAAGTTACAACTTCAGTATTTTGTGAAGTTGTGGGGTGACAAATTTTGCATGATCCCCCGTTGTCACGTGAAACCTATTCATAAAAAACAAATTTACTTAGATTTTAATTACTTATGTGAGATAAGACTGTCTTGCAGAGATGAATGTCTTGCAGCGAGGAGTGTGTTGTATAAAGTGCGTGTTGACACCGCACATGCTATCACGTCACATATTTCCATTTCGGTATGCTGTTAATATGAATATTACTCTTTACAAAATATGGAATGGTTTTCCAAACAAGTGATGTGGTCGCCAGAGCATTATTGGCTGAGCTAGCTTCCAGGTGAAGAGGCACTAATGTTCTTATCACGAACATGAGTTTCACACTATCACACGCCCTGAGGAGCCATTTGGTTCCTTGACAAGTACGCCTCAGAAACTGCGACTGCTCTCAACATCAACTGCACACTTCAATTTGGTATTGCCCTAACTGCCATTAGTACAACGTATTTTATCGCATATAAGTCGCCTGCGCATATAGGTCGCACCAGTATTTTCGTGGGTATTAAAAAAAAATTATCGTTTATAAGTTGCGCTTATCATTGTAAATCCTGTACAACACAACCTTCGCCACGGTTGGCTGATGCATGCGACCTTGGCAAAGGTCATGTGGCAATTGTGTTGCAAGCAGTGTTGCCAAGCGTTCAGCGCAGACTAGAGGTGAGCCGATATGGTTTTTAAGCCTTTTCCGATATTGCCGATACAAACTTACCGATATTGCCGATACCAATACCGATACTGCCTTGACAAGGGAAAATAACATTATTGCAAGTTTCAAAAAATAAAAACATAATTTTTAAACATTTACCTAAATACAATTCTAATTGTTTTTGTTTTTATTGTTTCAGTGATAGGCCTAAATATTATGATAAATATAAATCTAGGAACTACATATTAAGCTTAAGCATATTTATAAGACAAAATTAACCTCCAAAAGCATGTCATTAAGCAATGAAACTCTTAAAAAAAACACACACTTCAAATGGTGCGTACATTTAATGTACCGTTTTAAGTTTGTGGTACTATAGGACCTCGATGATGTACCGCCTCTCGAAACCAAACATTTGCAAATATTGTTAACAGTTTTGCAATCATGCAAAACGTGTCTAATTTTGCTTTGAAAATAAACAAAGCCAGTTGGGTACTTTAATAAAAACCAATTTAAAAATACTGATTATTTTAATAAAACCAAATAGTGAAACCTCTATTATTCGTTTTTCATGGGACCTACTGAAAAAAAACTCAGTATGCGGGAAAACTCAACATGTGGACCTCTCTCCTCAAAAAGTAAAACCTAACCTCAAAAAAAAAATTAATTTTCATCCTTGGGTATACCGAGTTGATTGCCTGTAATGAAAAGTGGGCATATCTTAAATACTGGATGAAAAAATTTATCTCAATCATTCAATATAAGTATTGTATTATAAAATATTGAAATGCGCTTAATTTCGAAAATCCGCCGAATGTTCACTAAATTTCTGCCAAATGTAAAAAAAGTGGCAAAAATCAAACTAGCTTTATTTAAAAAAATTATTTTAAAAAGAAACGTGCTAAAAATGGTTGAGTTTGACATGTAAAAATCCGATTTTTCGAAATTATATTTTACTTCGCTAAAAATTACGTTGCCCGCAAAATGTTTTTAAATTTCGCCAAATCAAACAACATTCGCCATCTTGTGTGACAGTTGATATCATTGCATTACTCTTAAAAAAAGTTACAAGCGTAATTTTATCTTAACAGAATTAATCAGTGAAAAAATACTGTTCCCCTTTAATGCTGGTAATTTACATGGTTATTTACCGTGCTGGCCTAAAAATTATTACGTTTCCATTGTGGAACGAGAGTCAAGTTCAAATCCGTTCCGTCCAATATTAATGTCTGGTTCTGGTCCGTACCACATTCACATATATACGTGTTTTATTTGCGCGAATATTCGGTTATTGACTTGAAACAAAGAAATGCCTGCAATCATAATGGTTTACCTATTTTCGACGTGAGTAATTTAAAAAAAAAATTGTANATGGTTTACCTATTTTCGACGTGAGTAATTTAAAAAAAAAATTGTAATCGAATTATCAAAAATAAATTACGTGGTTGTTAACAATTGAAATGTTTCACAACTAGTTGTGTATACTAACTTTTGGGGTTAGGGAGTGTCTGTTTACCTGCCCTTGGCGCTACTGAATTTTGGTAGTACCAGTTTTAAGATAGTTTTTTCACAGATGAACAATAGTTCCGAATATATTTTGGATTTAGGACAGAATATATGATCGATGGATGCGGGTAAATTAATGATTTAAGGGCGTAGCATGCGGGTTTTTTTTAACATTGTTTATATATATTTGTTGCGACCATCCAAAAAAAATCGACTGATACGGGAAAACGACATTACGGGGACGCAACAACGATGTTTCACTATAGTGAGCAAGGCACTCCAATTATGGCAAGTTGAAAACAGCATCTTCTTAGGGCTAAATATCGGTTATAATATCGGCGATTTAAACATGAATTGCACACAATTCCGATAATCACGATATCGGCCGGTTTCGATATATCGGTACTGGTATCGGCTCAGCCCTAGCGCAGACACAGTGCACCGCAAGTTTGTTGGAAGTAGTTCGTTTGGAATGTACTGATGTAACGCTCAATATGCAGCCTTGACTGCCGGAGTTTATATATTTATTAGAAAAAAGAAATAACTTATAAACATGTATTTTTAATTTGAAGTGATATTTTTACGGAAAAAATTTTAGCGAGCTTTCTTTTTATATATTTCAAGTATTTTTAACGATTAATGTTAAAAGCAAAAACCTAACCATTATTTTTGCAGTTTATCTTTGCAAGTTTTAAATAAACGTGCAAAATATAGAAAGGCATTTGAATATTTCCTTTACGANTGAATTGCACACAATTCCGATAATCACGATATCGGCCGGTTTCGATATATCGGTACCGGTATCGGCTCAGCCCTATTTAATTTATCTAGGTCGCAAACCAAACTATCTAAGTTGTCATACAACCACACCCTTAAAATGCTGTAAACATTTTGTATGTGCATGGTTACAGTGGAACTCCTGTATTACACCCCCTGATTTTACTCTTTCCTGCATTTTACATACTTTTTTTGGTTCCAATGTCTGTTTTTACAGCATAAGCCTTCCTCTTATTTAACTTTCCTGCATTGTTTTGCAACANATATATTTCAAGTATTTTTAACGATTAATGTTAAAAGCAAAAACCTAACCATTATTTTTGCAGTTTATCTTTGCAAGTTTTAAATAAACGTGCAAAATATAGAAAGGCATTTGAATATTTCCTTTACGAAATTCCCTTAGCAATCCTTAACAGGAAAAAATATTTTAAAAGAATCCAAAGAGAATCGATTCTTGCTCAATAACTGATAATTGATTATTTCCGAAAGTTTTCTGTGGAGCGTAAGAGATAGCAGCACATTAGCGTTGGTAAATGANCAATTGTGAATTTTGCATGTGTGTAGTAAGTGATGTAGTTATTAGAGAAATTCAGATCATCACTAAAAAAAAAAAAATGAATTACCATTAAAATTATTTGATAATTGTGTTTAGGGCAGTAACTTAACTGTAAAAAAACAAATGGTGGAACAATCAGTATGTTTAAAAGTTAGCAGTTTTGTAAGTATGCTTCTTTCAAGAAAAGGTTACAGTAAAACAGAAAGTGCCTCTCTTCAGGAGAACAATTTGAGTCGTTATCCTTCTCAAAGATCCAGGTTCTGCAGATTGTGGTTGTGTGTGTGTTGTGTGGTAATGGCACGTCTGCGACNTTATAAGTCGCACCCCAAGTTTTCAATAAAAATTTTTTAAATAAAATGTGCGACTTATATGCGATAAAATACGGTATTCCCTGTTTTCAAGTGGAGATTATGGATTTATTAATGAGGCCAGTTCCATCTTAAAAATAATATATTTTTTGAGCTTTGCAAATGTAGACCATGTGTACTCTTGTGTTTGCACTGTAGGAATTAATATTGTACGTGTGCTCTCTACATGTTTTAGGAATGTGAATGCTGTTGGTATATATTTATAGTTCTTGAAGTTAGGAAATTAAGAAAATTGAAGATTGAACAAGCATTTAGTTGTGTTGTGGTTTTCTTTTCATTTTAGGGACAGTGTCGTCGGCATACCCTCCTACGACACCCAATTCGCTGGCTGCTGTGTGTGGGAAGACTTGCAAAGAGTTGCAAGAGGAATCCTGTCTGAAGGATGATGAGTTGGGACCACTTGTTCACCGAAAGATCAAGTCTGATTCCCGGTACAGGGAGCAGGTTGCCACGTCTTCATCGAGCAAGACCCTCAGCAACGAGGAGAACTCGTCGAGCGATGGTCCGTCGTCGAGCCCGTCTCCCCCAACAACCTCCCCATCTAGTCCGGCTGCAATCCTGCGCGTAACCAAGATCAGCCCTCACGTCCACCCTAACCCTTTCTCTTCGATCGAACCACCGAGGCATAACTGCATGTTACCTGAAGCCATGTCTAGGGACTTCGTACCAACTGAATGCAGCAAAACTGTTACCATTATGCAAGGAACTAGGGATACTGTTACCACTAAAGTAAGTTTTTTTCTGCACTGTTTCTTTGTTATTGCATTTCAATGCATTGTATGTTCTACAAGTTCGTTAAAAGATCTAATGAGAATTATATTTTATTATCACAAAATATCACTGCATTATTACAATTTTTACTTTTGTGTTCTCTGATTTAATGTTTTCTGTTATTGTGTGCTGATGTACTCTGTTATAATAAAGTTCAGAGATATATCTTTTCTCATATTTTACAGCTACTTGCATTTGATAACTTTTTATGTGTTACTTTTAAGAATTGTAAACTAAGAACTTCTTAGCATAACCTAATGTTCATAAATATTTTATTAAAACAAAGTAACCAATAGGGATGGTTGGTTACAATGATCTATTCTTGGTTATGCTAGGACTCAACAATGATATTTGAATTCTAGAACTGAAGTTATCTTATTTATACAAGGACTGGTACTTTTTAACTTCTTCCAAAAATATTCTATACACAGCACTAGCAAAATATGTTTTGTGTGCCACTAGGGGGTGGAGAGAAAGTGGCGTAGGGGTGCAGTAGAGAGAGAGGAGGGGGAGAAAGATTGTGTAAAGAAAAAGGGGGGGAAGAGAAGGTGTGGGAGAAAGATAGTGGGGGAAGAGTGTGAGAAGGGCTAGGAGAAAGTGAGGAGAAGGGAATGGGTAGGAGAAAATTAGTGAGGAGAATAAAAGGGGTGGGAGAAAAAAAGAGAGGTGAAGAGAAGGGGGTTGAGAGTGTGAGGGGAAGATAAGAAATGGGAGAAAGAGAGTGTGGTGAAGAGTAGAGATGGGAGAAAGATGGTGAGGGGAAGAGAAGGAATGGGAGAAAGAGTGTGTGGTGAAGAGAAGAGATGGGAGAAAGATGTTCAGGGGAAGAGAAGGGGTGGGAGAAAGTGTGTGGGGAAGAGAAGTGGTTTGAGAAAGAGTGGGGTGAAGAGAAGTAATGTGAGAGAGAGTGTGAAGGGAAGAGAAGGGGTGGGAGAAACTGTGTAAGGGGGAAGTTGTTGGTGAAAGTGGAGTGGGGGAAAGAGAGCGAGGGAACTGAAGAGGAGTGGATGGGTTTAGTGCATGCTATAGTGGGAGAGGGTGGGGGTGAGCACTGAGTTGGGAAAAGTAAGGAGAAGAGGGGGAAAGAACACAATCACTTTCAATCTTGATCAGCCGTACTGTTTGCAAAATAATCAGACGTGAACCCAGGAGTAAGAAGCATGTGAAATTGCAATTGCCTCTTGGTTTTAGAAAAATAAGGAATGCTAGATTTAACAGTGACTTTGAAATTGAAAAAAGGAAATGAGTGCAAGTTCTGACGTTGAGGTAGAAACAAACACAATTAGTTGGACAACATGTCTGCGAGTGTCTTTGTTTCTGTCCACAAGCACCAACCAACCTCTGAAGCCTATTTACTGTCGCTTTTCCATTGTGGATGGTAGGTTTAGTACACATGTTAGTGGAACAGTGTGGTCGTGTGCACAGAATAACTGCGGGTACAACAACGGCAACCATGCGGTGTGCAAGCTGAGCAACCTGAGCGTCGACAACAAAGTGATAAGTACGCCACTGTACAGCAACGTGGACTACACGTACAACATGGACCCTCAGATTCACGCACATCTGCTGCCTCTCCAGCAGTACATCTTGGAGCAGGCCAAGTTGTCAGGTACGCCACTACCCCGTACAAGTACACGAGTTACACTGAAGGCAATGTCTTGTAAACTTTAACTTGCAGCAAACTTTGAATGAATTACTAAAGAGCGTACCATTGGTGAAATATACCCAACTTATGCATTTAGGTCCACCTCCCTCATCCTGTAAGGCATTGTCTGCTTCTCGTATAATTTTCATTTTGCTAGCATCAAAACCAAAATTACATGCTGGGTAAAAGATGGAGAAAAGTCTACAACCCAGAAGCGAAAATGTGTACGTAGAAATACATTACAATTCATTAGAGATTGTATAATATAATATATCAACACATCTCTGAGAATGAAAACCAGTTGTGTGCCCATTTGCTATCATCTTGGCACGGTTCACTAAATTTACTAAATGTAAACTCTGCTTCGCTAGCTCTGCCTTTGAATCATGCTAGTGACTAGGGTTGTCACTTTTATTCCCGCAGGTGTGATGTCACTATTTGAGACAATTGGGGAAATTCTTTTGGTACTAGTATCAATTTTAGGTTTGTGCAAATATTTAGTACACTGAAATTTAAAAAAATCAAAACTTTAATTTTTGATTTTGGAAAGAAAATTAGTTACTGAAACAAATTGAAAATTTTCACATTCATTGAATACAGTTCTAATCAAAATTTGTTTAGTTGAATAACAGTGAACACATTTGTGCATGTAAACACTTCACCGTTATAGTAATACTAAAGTAACTACGTACATAAAACTAAACTTAAAGTCGTAGCAGATTCTATTAGCATTTATTTCTTCCATACACAATCCCTCGTGTCACTTTTTTTTTCTTATTTACTGAAAATAATATTTTTGAAAGTATTGTTACACTGTGCGACAGTTGATGGTACCGTACTATGCAAGTTGCACTTCAGGCATTGTGTGCAAGAGTAATATTTTCAGACTGTACTGTAGCTTTCGGGATCCGACATTGGTTTTGTGCCAAATGAAGACAAAGAAGGCGGTTATTTTAGGAAATAAAAGTGCCTGAAACTACGCACTGCAGTTCAAGTTTTAGAGACTGTATCGTTCAAATGGTTTAGACAGCAGTAATATGTAATATTTCATTTTACTCTTCACTTTGTGTGTGTCCAGAGATGATAGAAGTTTCTCAGTTGTCAGACAATGCAAGTTTTTTGCGAAAGATTCCAGGACTACTGGTACTCAAAAACACTTAAGAGCGCAGATCCACTTTTGTGATTGGATGTTTTCAAATGTCACGCATTGCAGGTGTCTGCCCGCGAATCACGGACACTCGGTGTTGGAGTTGGCTAATTCTGATTGGCCCAGTCAGGCAAGGAACTGTCTCCCGACAAAGACACGCGGCCAATAACCAAAGGAAAACTGCATGTAATTTTTTTTCTCTCGCAAAAATCAGGTGATTCTAAGTATAGGTATCTCCAATTTTCAAAATATCGAGCAAATCATTGTTGCAGTACAAAGAACTGCTATCAGTCGACATGCTGCAGTGTATTTCGTGCGCATGAACAACAGTCAGAAAACACAAGATGACCATGAGTGTACAATGACTCTGCTTGTAATGATGATGTATGGTAAATTTTTTTACAGTGGTATGTAATTTGGTATGATCCTTTGTCTTGCTAACATCAGCTGTCATTGCAGTGCTGTTAAATTGTATTAAGTTTATGATAAATGAATTCCAATGTATAAAGTTAACACAAAAACGTATGTTGTGTATGTTCTTAAAAATCCCTTGAAAAATTATGTAGAAATTGGCATAATTTTCGTGTTCACTGTTTGTGTCTTGTCATTCTCAAGAAAGGTGCCCAGGTGTACTTGTCTTAGTTAAAATGTGTATCCTCATGTAAATGATCAGGTACGATGTGTATAACAAATTAACCACTAAAAATATTTTCCCATGTTTTAAATTTTGTGATAAAAATTATGAATTGGTTAGGGATATCTTAATTAATGTAGTGTTTTTTTTTTTAAGCACAGTATTATGTTAACTGGCATGACTTAAATTGATCAACAAAATTTTTAGTTTCCAATTTTCCTGTACCTTCACCTCCGTGTTACGTAAATTTATCTCCCAAATAAAGTGTTAACTCACAATGACTGTATACGGAGGAATGGTAATTGGGTGCCAGTAATAGGAAGAAAGGTAGAATGTTTTGGAAGTTTTTGCTTTATTAGCCAGACATTTCAGTTTATTTTGTGTGGTATTACAGTCGGGATTGCAGTTAGCATAAACCAATTTTGTGAATAGTATTTGATTATACATTTAAGTTGCACCTAGGTAATGTATAGGTTGCCAGTAGACCGCTAGGCTACTAAAAGGACAGGAATTTAAGGACTCACAGTCTAGTATGACAGGCAAATACAAAGGACAGCACAGTTTTCACGTGGTTGAACGATTGCTACGTTTCACTGACTAGGCCAGCTTCATCAGGTGGCGACTTCAATTACTGTCCTTTTATATACTTGTAGTGTATGCTCTAAGGTTGTGTGTTTTGTGTAATTACACAGCCCAAACACCGGCCCTACACGTGAAGGAATCATGTTGGGTGTTAAGCCCTTCAAAACATTTCATTTTTTTTAGGCTGTTACAAGTTCGGAGACCCTCTGAACGAGGAGGTAGACTCGCTGCACTCGGACGACGAAGACCAGTCGACGGGGCGAGGCGAGGACGACAGCGATGAGTTTGCGGACGACGAGGGCATGTCGAACCAGGAGGACTCGAGCTCGCAGGAGTACCTGGACGACAGCAACTACCTGGAAGAGGAGGAGGAGGACGATGAGCAGAGAGAGAGCTACAGCCAGTTCCAGCACAGGATGCGAGCCAAGTACTCTCCAGGTGACATTGACGTTCCACGCCTCAGCTCGCCCAGTGGCACGGTGTTACACTACTGGACGTGCGTTCAGGAGGGCAGGGGTTCGATTCCCAGTCCAACCGTGGTTTACCTCAATTATTGCAGGCAAATCCTGCGTTCATTCCTTCATACAGGCCATGACTGATTCCTTCCGTGTTCCTGTTTCTCTGAGCAACTCATCTTGCTCTGTATCCAGAGATCTCGCTGTAGCGAGACGTTAATCCCAACCTACCTACTTAACATGCCTACATATACACCTCACTCAAATTTCTTCAGGTTTGAATTTTTCAACAGTGCTGTAACTGTGTTGTGGTGACAACATCCGAGTTCAGGTGGCGTCGCACCATGAATCATGATGCATACAAGCCTCAAGCAGCCCCGTATAATTAGCTCTTACAATTCCTTGTCACTGTACCATATTTCATTGCCTGGTTTCACCATAAAGACTAAAAATATTTTACTGCCTAAAAGTTGTCTTTTTAGCACTGCAACTGATGCGGAATGTGTAGGAACACGCCCTACTCCAGATGCCTCTCCACAAACAAATTTGGGGAGGGGGGGGGGAATTACATCAGTCTTCCTTTCAAAGGACATCCTCCCGTTTCATAAAGGGAGTAAGGTGAGGAAGTAAGGTCAACGTGCCAAGACATGGTCAAACAGGAGAGGAACACACAATGGTTCTTTATTTTTTTCATAGGCTGTATGTACATTTCTTGTTACTGGACGATTGAATAAGTAGTTAAATGGGAATTTGTGATGTTTAGAGAGATTGGATGTCAAATACAGACCGGGAACGAAACAGGCCTTGTTAATTGTTTTGTGTGTATAGTATCTTGACATATTAGTCACACCCCTAATTTTCAAGGAAATTTTTAGTATCAAATGTGGTACCACTATGTGATGGAATAGGCTACGTAACAGGAGAAATGGCACTTGTCATTTCCAGTAAACAATATGCCATTACAGCAAGTGATTTTTTATACAGAGTTGGTTTTAAAAGTTCTGAAATAACGAGGGACCAACTACAGTGAAATCTTAATAAAAAGTACACAAATGGACTTAAGTTGTATACTTTATACTGAACAAGTTTGTAATACTATTGCATGTGCTGGAGATTTTAAAGATGAACTCAAAAATGAAAAGTGCTGTGAAGTGAAATACTACTTTCCAATGAGGTTTTTTTCTTTAATCTGCATTTAAGTGTAGTCAAGGTAGGATGGTGGTGCGGTGTGTACATAGTAGCAGTCGGCTGTGTGGATGTGTGTGGCAGAGTGTCGGAACCACGCGGACTACGTGGACGGAGTAGCGTACTACAACACCAACATGGCGGCGGGCGGCGTCACCTGCTCCAGCTTGCAGCAGCACTCCATCCATCAGTCCCGAGGTGGAGCTGTGGCCGGTGAGCATTGTGCTAGCGGATTGCGACACGCGAGGGTCGCGCTTGCTGTTAATGGTTACGGTGAAACCATTTTAATACGAACCTCAGAGGTCCCGACTTTTTGTGGTTTGTGTCAAGGTTTCTATTAATATGTTTTTTGCAATAATTATAAAAAATTTAAGAGCTGGGTCAAATTCAGTTTTTGACATTTGAACCATGCTTCGAACTGTACATAGAATATTTTCCTCAAATCCAAACTTGAAACAAACCTAAAAATACTGTCCACGAACTGAACTCGAACTGAACATAATCTTTCTGCAATTCACCAAACTTTAATAACTAACAGTGTTTTTCTATTGTAATAATACTCCTAATTTCTCAGATACATGATAATTATTTAGATCTAAGACTAAGACTTCAAATTTTAAGCTAAAGCAAAATATCTTTCAAGCTAGTGATACTGTCACTACTAACAAATCTTCATGGACGAAGTCAATGCATCCTTTTGTTTTAAAAAGCAAAACACTGTGATTACAACATCCTAAACCGAGTATACGACACCATGCAACCTACTCACACGAGCGTCATCTATGATGCTATTTTGTTGATCGCTGTGCCATTATCGTTCACAACTCGTAACCTCGACTGTTAAATCATCTATGACCATACAGCACACACAACAACGTGGGCAATATTAAACTGAACTAATTATAAACAATGCAGATTGCTCATGTGGTGTTTGTTGTTAATATTTGTGTTTCATGCTAGACATTTTTAGTGTTTGTTTGTTTATGAGCTTGTCACTTATATTCATGTTTGTAAATTTTCAAACCAAACATAAACTCTTGTCAATTTTTTGAATTCAGCTTGAACTGATCTTCCCTACACGGATATTTTTAAGCTTGGGTTTGGTTTGAAATTCAAACATTTGACTCAGATGTAAAATAATTTCAAAAAATTAAAATACCGACTCTTTGATTCAGCATTTTGAAAAATAAGACAATCTTATCTTATGTTTTTTTATCAGTAAACTTGTCTGTTGCGAGAATACTATAAAAACACTTAAAACGATACAAGTAGTTCCGGATATGCTCGCGGCGAACTTACCATGTTGCCATCTTTAATCACACTGGGGCCACGAACTACTTCCAGCGATGCCATGTAGTTGAAGAAATTAATCCATGCGGATATAAACACACATCGTTAGGGCTTTGTGTAAATATATACAAGTCTTATCACACAATATGCAACATTGACGCTACATTGTAATTACGAATTATGAAATTAATGAATACTTTTATTAAGCATACAAATTTACAATATAGGACTATCTAACTCCAAGTAGAAGTAAATAAACTTTGTTTTAAAAATGTTTTTATGAAGTAGGTTTCACTGTGTGTATGTGGAGAGGTGCAAGCGTGTGGCAGTGACGAGGTTGGCCATTAGGTACTTGTCAGTCTTGTAGGGTGAAGTGGAATGGAACGCTAAGATGGAGCGGTGACTGAATGCACGGGCATTGGAAATAGGAGAAAATGCTCTGAGAATACTCTCTGGCCTCATTGGGCAGATAATAATTGCAACATAACACAACTGTATGCCTAAGTTAATATCTCTATCATTTAACACTCACAAAAACTAGCTAAGTAAATGAATTGTTTTTTTTTTTTTTCCATTACAAATTTACATATTTTGGAGTTTGACAGTTTGTTTGTGGTAGGGGGTGAATACATCTCTTAGGGAAAGAGAGACAGTCTGAATGAAAAATTAAGTATTTTGCCGGTGTATCACAAAGAGTTTCGGCAAAAGCCATTGAAAAACTTCTATCTCGGCCAACTATGCCTCCCTCGGCTGTCGGTGGGCCTGACGCCTAGTGGCCTGGCTGTGTATCTAGATAACTGAATCTTCTTGTATAAAGTGGCAAGTACCTGAGATGAGCGACAGCTACTAGAAAGTGTCAGGGTCTCTGCACTAGCCGCACCAGTTCAATAAACTGCATTGGGAAAAATAGCGCATCTGACGTACCACGATCAGGAATGATGGGGGCCAGAACGGTTCCTGCAGGAGCTATTCCACACAGTGATTCTTGGGCTTTGGCCCCTCTGGTTTTCTGGGTGTCTTGATAGGCGACACTGGTGAAGTTGGCGTAGTGCGCTCAATGTACCTGTAGATATTTCCAAGCTTGACGGGGCGCCCGGTTGTCTGGGTGTCTGACTGTTTCGTACGTAATCCCCGGTGAATTGCTCTAGCGAGAAGGGGGGTGCCGGGCAGTTTTTACTGTTGGTAAATAACTCTGGGATGTCTTTTGGCTGTGAAGCGGTGTGCTGGCGTGAAGCCTGTTCCTTCTTCCTTTGCCGTTAACGTAGAGCTAACGCGTGGTGAGACGGGGAAGTAGACTGGTACGATACACTAGACGTAAGATTACGTGGACAAAGTGCGGTGAACACTTGAAACTGACTGGTGCACGAGGGGCTTTACACAATGAACCCTAAAAACAGTTTTCAGCTTATTGTTAAAGACACTTGAAGTGTGTGCACAGTGAGTTTAAGAAAACCCTAGTTCGGGTTTACGTGCAATACCCTTGTTAAAATTTAAGGGAGAGAGCTCCGAGGCTGCGTATGACGCGGACCATGTGGTGTTTGCGCGTTGAAGTTACCAGAAAATGGATACAATGCCCGCAACATCTTGGTTCCGTTTGCGGGAGCTTAGGGCGGTTTCCCAACGTCCACACGCCTCCGCACCCTGGTGGTTGGGTCGGGAAGGAGAGGGTCTCGGCAGTTGAGCAAATTTCGTCTCTCTGTTCCTGCTGAGTGCTAGGTTTTAGGATAACCAGTGGTCGAGCATATTTCGGCCCTCTGTCCCCACTGGCATGGTAGGTTACAGGTTGTGGTAGGTTACAGGTTAGGAACCCAGCAGTAGAGCATATTTCTGTTCTCTGTCACTGGTGGGGGTTGGGTTGTAGGCTACCAAGCAGTCCCCCTGCTTGGTTGGAGGTGAGTGGGTGACACAGAGTACTTGGAAGCGGGGGTTCCACCTGGGTGTTGGCTTTTATACCCTGACGACGAGGAGAAAAGAACATGGCAACTGCCTTAGTGGGGGTGGTATGTGATCTTTCCTAACACCACATGATCCCGCTGCTCGGCCTTCTCCCAAAACAAGGGATGGCGATAATGCCTCCAACTTGAAAAGGGAAAATTTCCTTTCACCTTTTTACGTGATTGACCTAGTTATAAACACTTTCCAGAATTAATTGATACAAAACAAATCATCAAAATTACAAGAGTTATCACAATTCATTGCACCCTTTGTTTTACTTTCATTCGTTCGCATACTTGCAAAACGGGAAATTAGCTATACTAATCCTTACCTTCACATCCCTTGGCAACAAGTTAATTAATCTCTTTAAATAACTATGCATAAAGCATTGGTACATTCATGGATACTAATTTTGCCTTATTTGGAGCTGATTGCTCTGACTTATTTACGTAATAAAAGTCGGTTCAGACCACGTGGGCATTTTCATGTTATGTCTCCGTTTGCTGTCTGGCAACATCCTTCAATTTCACGTTAACGCCGAAGCTGTGGCTGGCTGCTGTGGTTGCCCCTGGACCGAGGGTGCTGGCGGGCTCTGGACTCGAGCGGCTCGGGCTGCTGGCGATCCAGAGGGGCTGGATCGGCGTCTGGAGGCTGTCAGGTCCTGGGGGAGTCCTGTCTGGCGTCTGGTGGCCTATCTGTTGGGCCCCCTCTGGTGTGTCCACCCCACGGTGGGCTGCGGGTGTCTGTGGGCGATCTGTATCACGGGCTGCTGCGGCGATCTCAGCATTGGAGGCGGCTGCGGCATGGTGCAGGGCTGAGGGTCATTTGAAGAGCCGGAATGGCCCTGTAGTGGGACTGGTTCATTGGTTGCTGCGTCGACCTCAGGTGTGGTTGTGATGCTGCTGGAGGCAGCTTGGAGTCGCTGTGAAGTACACACCAGTACTGTTGAAGGGGAGATAGGTCGGTGTGGTATTTCATGCTGGGGTGCTCACTTCATCTTCTTCTGGGGGACCTTCTTACTTTGGCCCGATTCTCTCTCAACCCAGTAAACCTGACCTTGGTGGTCCGCCATCATGTACCAACCACCAGTTGATACTTGTGCAGATTCGATGTGTACAGTTTGTGGTAAGTTTTCATTATTTTTCCCAATAAAATAGTAGTGCAGCTAATTTCTTGTTCGTCTTTCATGCTTACAAACATACCAGCTCTCTTATAAATAGCGTCTACTACTCTGTGAAGCTACTGTGCACTTCATAAGGGAAATGAATTACTGCCTTAGCTACTCACTTCAATGGAAAAGCTAATGCTCGTGTTCAAGTCTGAAACTTGCAAACACATTCAACTCAGATTTATACTCTTGTCTCATTGTGTGATAACATAATCACTGGTAGTAGGGCAGATACACTGTATCTAATGTACAAAAAATTTTGTAGTTAATTCAGTAAAATTTTTAATTTATGAATGAGCAGAAAAAATCAAACATTTCTTGATAAGTTTTGTTCCATTAAATCTTAAACATTCGCAGGAATACTTAATATCCAGCTTCGTACAACTCTGCTTGTAGCTAGGACGTCCTACAGATAAAACCAAAATTTTTTCTGGAAAGTATTGAGGAAAAAAAATTTTCTTATCAATAAGAAAATCATATATTCCAGAAAGTATTCCTGAAGTTGGTATTTAGCACACTCCTAGTTACATTTGTAACAAATTTCCCCAAACATAGTGTGTGTGTTTATTGGCGCTCTATCAACAGTGTACGATGGTATCAGTTTGGCATCTCGACTATCCTACATTAATAATTTTACACACAAACTGGTTTTGGATGGTGGTCGAGGTTCTCCCCCCTAAGAGATGGAAAGCACCAAACTACGTTAACAGGATAGTTTAGTGTCTGGCAACCTTTGTCAGGAGCTCTACAACTTGTCACTCGGGCTGAGGTAGGATTGTACCAAGTCATTGCTCAAGAAGTAGCAAACACATTGTGTGCTGATAGGGTTAGCGAATGGCAGATGTGAGGGAAAAGTGACTTGGTGAACAACTGAGGCGATAGTGGTTGATCCGGCAGGTGCAGCACAGCGTTTAGGTGGCGTTGGCCGCAGTGGTGATACGGCCCTGGGTACAGCGAAGAAGCTTGGCCGTTGGGCTGGAGCGGAGCTCAAGCTGCTGATTCTTTGCGGTGCTTGCCAAGTGCAAGCACCGATGGTGCTGCTGGATCGCTGAAATGCGGCCTCCTCTTGTAGGCGAGGACACGCTCGTCTATAGTTGGCTCCCTGGCCCACTGGACGTTTATCCTGTGCTGTGTCTATCTTTGCAGCGTTTGACATCCCTGCTGTATGTTGAGGTGTGTTGTTGAGCTGTGTACTGTGCGTATGGGAAGAGCAGTTCTTCCAGACAGCCAGAGCCTCTCTCTGGCACTGGTGCCCGGGTACCTCGGCACTTCACAAAGGACGACGTCCCTCCACATGATAGTAGCGGTCCCCGCTCCACGTCTCGGGAACGCCCAGAGAAGTGGCAGTATCGCTGGTAGCCAGATGCCCAGGCTGAGGTAGAGAGCTGTTCTCGATGTATACTAGGTGTGAGCCTGAAGAGCTGTAGGATTAGGATCGTGCCTGAGCCTGAGAGAGCAGTAGAGTTGGGAAGGAACAAGGGTGAGCGAAGAGGTAAAAAGATCGGAGTAGTTGAATATATGGGTTCATTGAATAACCGCATATATCCTAGCGTGCGCCTAAAGTGCCTTAAGGGCAAAGTAACCTACTTGTCAAGAGAGTACATTACACGTATGGGTTTGGGAACAGTGGGGCGAGAGCGAACTCCTGAAAAGCAACAGCTACAGTCGGTTCACGACTGGAAGAAACTTTTGAAAATCAACCTTTGAAAAAACACCCTAGCCGTTAGCGACATGCATATAACATTACAAACAGCTGCGAGCGCGGATACAGTTATGCCGTTAGGTTGCCAGCTCAAAGAGAGGAAATAGTTCCAAAGTTTTAGCGTAATTGTTAATTTATCGCTTACAAATGGGTGTCGAAAAGAATTGTATCGTATTATGCCAATTATTAATGACGTNTTAATTTATCGCTTACAAATGGGTGTCGAAAAGAATTGTATCGTATTATGCCAATTATTAATGACGTGATGCTAACATATTTAGATTTCAACGTTTCTTGCATAGCCACAGGATTACGCTCAAGGTTAAAGTAAGGCGGCCGTTTGTTTACTAACCTTCGTAGTCCTTGTGTTGTTGACACACGTGCCAGAGAATTTGTGCGATTATCTCGTTTAACCTATAATAATTCATTTATCTGCGTTGTTTTACTAATATCAGCTCTTTGTTATTTGGTTTTTAATAACGTATGATTTTAATTTGTGCTCACTTTAAGTTCTAATTTCTTTTGTTTTTGTGTGTTTCGCGCACGTGTCTTTCCTTTGCCACTTTATTCTAACGTTGCAGTGTTTGCACATAAGAATTGTTTTCACATTGTCGAAGACGTAGAATCCTTCACTCGCAAACTCTGCCGTCCTGTCGAAAACCGTCACAACCATTTTTAAATAACGTTTTACAATTGCGCAAAACATCCGACTCAACCACCACGCCATTTTAACGTCTGTAGCAATTCCGATCAATACTGATGATCTTGCCTTCGATGTACGGGAATTTATCGATAGTCACTAACAATCGATTGTAAATAGACAACTACTATCGATTCATCAAAATACTCGCATTTTGGGTTTATAGAATGAAATGTTTTTTCGCTGGCATCGCATATTCTTTTGTGTGAAATTCTCAAGATTAAAAACTTTACGCTTTTGGAATATCCATTAATAATATATGCATTACATGACTTTTATAATGGGTAAGTGTATGTACGAATACATCTACACACACAGTGGAATGTAAACATTGGACGTAAACATTGTCATGTAACTGCCACATGGCAATGTTTGTTTACCTTTGGCGGAAGGATACGAAATGGGCTTGAAAGTAAATCTTTAGCAGGGCTTCAAGAAAGTCTCTTCCAGTCGTGAATGGACTATAGATGAGCGGTGCTGGTTTGCCAACACGGCAACATGGACTCCCTATCAGTTAACAGGATGGCTTGTCGGGAGATGGACTGATGGACTGAAGCACGGCGGACAGTCTTTTAAACAAAGCTGGCTGGCAGAAGCCGTCTGGCAGCCAGCTGGACCGCGTAGAGGCTGAGCAGCAAGTAACTGCTCCGAGAGGCCTGCACAACGTGAGTGTATACCCTTCCAGCTTGAGGAGAATGAAGGGGTGAGAGCTTGCCATTTCTGCTACGCGTTCAGTACCCCTGCCTGGAGAGCCATCCACAGGGGCAAGGCAGTTGTGAATGCAGCATGGGTTGCCTGCAACCAGGCCATGGCAGATCTGCTGGCAAGTGTGTGCGCCTGTGTGTTGGTGACACACACAACTGGCCGTCATGTGGCTTAGTGTGAGGCCCAATGGGATATCAAACATTGCACGTCAAATTACATACATGCATGTGTGAGAGTATGCGTAAGTGTGCTCAGGGTGCATGAATGCCAGTTGTAAGTTGAAAATGCATTATTTTTGTGTAGGTGCCTCACTCATTCTCGGGCTGTAATTCGAGTCATAGTTTTCATAATTGCAGGACACATAAGTTGTCATGTTAATGGTATGTTGTTCGTTGATGAACATGTCATAATTGCTAAGTATTATATATGTTTATGTCCTATATGTTCAAGTGCACCAGTTGGAAGACTTTGTCGTGTTTTATTGGTGATGGGAAGGAATGCTTTGTTTTCTAGTGGCCGTGAGTGTGTCCCTGCAGCATCCAAATCTCTCGCTGCCTTTGGAAACTCAGCATGCCTCCCTGAAACGCAAGAAGGAAGCCCCACCTCCTCCGCCGCTATACTCACCAATACTTGAGAAGACTGAGGTTAGTGCAAATGATAAAGTCTTTTAAAACCACCCCATTTATCATGAAAAGCAGGAGTCCACTGTCTTTTTATTTATATGACAAAATAGTTGCTTCCTAGCCAACATCCTCCTTGTATATGAAGACAGTGTGAGCTTTTACTTACATCGCTTGGAAAAGACACAATGGCAGCATGTGTTTTTGTATTTCCGTTGTGTGTTACCTTTCTCTTCTTTTTCATAAAGCGCAATTGTACAGTTCTAATGTTTGGAGGTTCATTATGCATGACAAATACTTTATTTTTTATTAGTGGAATGTAGTTTGTGATGTGTGGTGATTTTGATATACAATAGTATGGTTTTCTTGTACATAGTTAATTACAAGTTGCAATATTTTAGTTAAATTTCGAATTGCAGTATTTGCAAACAATCAAATGAACAGATTATAAATTTAAAAGTTTCTAAACTATTTTGAATAGATTAAGAATTGTATAGGGCAGTATTTGCTGTGGGGAAAAAAAAATTGTTTACACTGAGAGTTAAAAAAAAAAAAAAGTTATATGCTAAAGTGAAGCAGTGATATAGATATTTGCATACTTTGTCAAATTTTAGATCATCTTGTGTTTGCCCTATTGTAAATGTGATTCTGGTTGTTCTCCATCAAAATTTTCCATTGTGTTTTTTCTGTTAGACTTGAAATGAAAAGACATTCCAAAATTGCTGTAGTTTTTTATTATATTGTATTAAAAAGCATAGTTATTGTCACTATTAAATTACAATGAATAAGACACATAAAATGACAGTTTATGTGCTAAAATTGACAATAACATTTGTTAAGCTTAAATTGACATGGTAAGAACCGAAGAGATGTTGAATAGTGTGGATTAGATTCCATTAATCTTTCATTCTATTACCCACAGCTATTTCCTAGATGCCCAATCGCCGGGTGGGCCATAAAAGGTATAGCATAACCCTCACGGACCAGCTGAGCTTCCAAAATTTTAATAAATCCTTGAAGTTATAAACAGTGGTGAAATGGATTAATTTTCTATAGGGATATGCATTTAACAAAGTTGAGACAAACTGTGTAGGCGTGCTTCGGTTTTTTGTATTTTAAAAATGTTTATTTTTATTACGTTGCTTCACTCAAACTTGTCAACTGGGATTCCACATAATTTTGTGTTTAATTTTATGATCATCATTTAGTAGGATTGATGTTATGGGGTCTGTTTCATTTATATGTACCATGTCACTATAAATGTACCAATGCAAAGGGAGGTAATGTGTCGGATACTGTCCTTACTTGCTCCCAGGGCTGTGTTGATGGCTGTTGGTCTGCCCCAATTACAATTGGGGGTTACCTTGAGCCAGTCTTGGCCAAATTTTGGGCTGTTTCTTGTCCTGACGCAGGTAGGGGGTGACACAGGATGCAGGCTTGGAAGATTTACTTGCTTTTCTTTAGTGGCATCTGCAGTAATAGCGAGATGGGCAGCGAAATCCTACCCCAGCAGGGTGTCATCTTGCCAGGCCGACCAGTGGAGGTAGATGCTGTTGCGCTCAGTGGGTGTGAATTAGGTAGCATCCTAATATTCGTCATGTATGGCAGTTTGATGGTACTCCTAAGATGAAAGCACAGTCCAAGTGGTGTGTGAGGTGTGGGGTGCCTTTGTTCCAATGTAAGAATGTGAAACTGATGAGGGAGCGTTTACTGGGCTTGGTCCAGTCGCAGGCAGTGTTGCGACTGTCAACATGTACAAGGCCGGCTGTGAATCTGCTACTGATAGCTTGAAGACTGTGTTTCTGCAGCTTCTACCCCATAAAATAGAACAAAAAACCCAACAATTAGAATTATAAAAATGGAAGGGTAGGTGTTCGATGAGTCAGTCAGTCAGTCAGTCAGTTGGGTGACCAACCCATTGACCTACCAGCGAGGTGGAATAATAGTGTTTATTTTGGTAGGTGGGTTTTTTTTAATGGCTGGAGAGTTTTTGTAGTGTGGGAGATAGTAAGTGTGACCTATTGAAGTAAGGGGAATGCAAGTTCACAGAGATAAAACTGTTTGCACAGTTCTCTTATGTTAATCACTTCTACCATTCAGTAATTAGTGTTGCATTTAACCTTTTTATGACTGACAGATGGGTAACTTCACGTAAGTTACAAACATTGTGATGGAACTCTTATGGGATATTGTATGTAAGAAGTGTCTTTAAATTTTTATCCATTTTGTTTATATTGAGTCACTTAAGTTACACAAGCAAAATAAGCTATGCAGGTGATGGTTCGTTTGGATTTGGGGTTTCTCCTGTACTGAAAATATTTATTTTAATATTAAATAAATAGTAAATTCACTACAGTGTTGTCATTGTGGACAGAACTGTGGTAAAATGTCTGTAATGTTAATGTAAGTATACTTGTACAGTACCGTACATACCTACGTAGTATATGCAGCTCTTCAGTATCTATATTTGTAGCATGGCCGTGTGGCATTATTTTGCTGTATCCTACTTTGGTACGATGTTTTTTCTTTGACCTAATTATTGCTTGCTTGTCTTGTAGAGGTTTTTTNTTTTGCTGTATCCTACTTTGGTACGATGTTTTTTCTTTGACCTAATTATTGCTTGCTTGTCTTGTAGAGGTTTTTTTGTAATACTTTGCATGTTTCTTCAAGGTATTTACTGTAAGGTGTTTTGATTTTGCATGGAGTTTTACTTGNGTTTTTTGTAATACTTTGCATGTTTCTTCAAGGTATTTACTGTAAGGTGTTTTGATTTTGCATGGAGTTTTACTTGGTTTTGTGACATCAGTATTCATGTATGGTTGTGTTAATTTGTGTTTGCAGTTGGTGTTACAGTCCAAACCCCACACCCTCCCCATCCCCATCCCTTCCGCCCAGAGCCAGTACCAGAGTAGTAATAGTTTCCGGCCCATGTCGCTACCGGTCCCCGTCACGGCAGCATCTCGGCAGCTGAAGGTAATGAGGTGTTCGTGGAACTTTGAGCATTCTTGTGTTTGCAGTTGGCATTGCTTCACGTCCCATGCCTGGCTGATATGTCTGTGCGCTATCACTCTCAGCCAGCTGTAATGTTGATAGTAGTAGTGTTCAGCCCTTTGTGCTGCTGCTGGTGCGAATTGTGGCAACTCCAATAATACAATTTGCATACTAAGTGTACGGTAATATTTTCTGTGCTTTTATGTATCTGTACTACTTGGTCACTATTTTCACTCGACTCAAGTTGAATCAGTTAATATTTTTTTTACCCATTTTGTTTTTAGTTGTAATAGCTTCTTAGGAATTAAAGGTGAAGATATAATTGTATAGGAAAAAATTCAGTTCCTACTCTGTGCTATTTGCACACAGCTATTTTTATGAATTTTGTGGCCCTGTTGAAAATGTCTGAATCATGCATATCACATTATAAACTTCCCCGACGTACTGAGCAGCAAATTTGGTTATCTGTTTGTAATCGACGTTTAGTTAGTGGGTGATAGACACGCAGATACTAGGGATGGATCAATTTCACTTTTTCACCGGTGCTCAATTCACCCCAGTTTCTAAAAAAAATGGGCTCTCAGTTTTCCAAATTTGATGTTGATTATAACTTGCCCTGAGAAATCAGTTTTTCACACAGTAAAAACTTTGCATCGAATCCAATTTTGCTCTAAGTAGCAAAATACTGCCACACTTCGGTAGCCATTATTTGCTTTTATCTTGGAAAATAAAAGTAATATCTCGTCTACAATAAAGAACTACATTTTCGGTACCAATGCTAGGAGCAAATTCGCAGTAATAAGACTTATTAACCTCAAAGTGCTCTAATGTTTTGTTTATGCCATACATGCATTACGATTTTTTAATGACCATAGTTTTCACTGATGGTGTATCATAAGGATGCCATTTTCACATCATTGATTACTCAAGTAGTCCATTGGAACGACGGTAGTGTCGCTATTATCGCTAGTACGGAAAATCTTGTGCACAGCGAACGCACTAGGATTCTGCGACATCTGTGGCCGTTTCTTTTTGTTTTTGGCTAATGGACTTGTTTGTGTACAACATAGAAAATGTGTTTGCGTGATGTGTGCTATTTTTCTGGCAAATAAATTTTACATATAAATTATTATTGTACATGGTATGAATTTGATGACAACTATGTCAGTTGCTGTTATAAATAAAGCCCAGGAATCGAGAATATAATTCCGGTTCTCGTTTCCAGTTTTCAAGGCTAAGAACCGGTGGAACCGGAACTGACCCATCCCTTGTAGTTACTGCTGGTAGTTTTTGGTTTTTAGCAAGGACTGTGAAAAAGCAACAAATAACGGGCACGGCTAAAGCTGAGAGCAACTCTAAATCAACATATGCCACTGCTTGGGAATTGTAACAGTCTNACAAATAACGGGCACGGCTAAAGCTGAGAGCAACTCTAAATCAACATATGCCACTGCTTGGGAATTGTAACAGTCTTGTTGCCAGTCTACACATGCAGTATGTATGCACCACATTGGGCTCATAGTTAGCAGATATTCAGTATTTTCTTTACAATTCATTCAAATGCAATATATGTTGCATGTTATATATTTTCATTACTTATTTCGGCCAGGTTATTTTCGTGTGTATGCATGAGTTTGGAAGTGTTTGTGCGTGTCTAAGAAAGAGAGACACAAAATATAGGGGGGGAAAGAATAATAAAAGCTAAGGATATTATGAGGTATAGAACGAGGTAGTGACTGAAATAAATCAATTAAGTAAAAGAGAGTGGTCAAATGAAAGAGAGAATAGAATATGGAGACAAGGAGTAATGAAAGAGATAGAGGAACTAGTGAGAAATATTGAGAGAGATACTAGAGATACGAAGATGGGGAGAGGAATTGGGACTACAGAAAGGGAGACATCAAAAAATGAATGGGAGAGATTGAGTGATGAACCATAGAGAGTTAAAAAATGAATGTGAGAGAGAGGAAGTTGAGAGATGAATGAGAGAGATAGATAAAGATGAGAGATGAATTTGAGAGGAAAATTAATATTGAAACAGGAACTAGAGTAGAGAAGAGTGGTTTGGGAACCCCATTACATCAAGGTCTTGAAAGACAGGAACTAGAGAGAGATGTACTAGAAAGAGCATGAGATTCAATCTAGGGAGAGATCGAGAGAGGAACTAGCGAGATTGAGGTAGGAATTAGAGAGAGATTGAGATAGAAACTAAATACAGAGTGATTGAGAAAAAACTAGCGTGAGAGCAACTAGGGGTGAGAGAGTTTGAGAGTAAGATTTAGAGAGGAACTAGGGGATGGGGAGAGATTGAGAGAGTAACTGGGGAGCAAGAAATTGAGAGAGGAATTNACAAATAACGGGCACGGCTAAAGCTGAGAGCAACTCTAAATCAACATATGCCACTGCTTGGGAATTGTAACAGTCTACACATGCAGTATGTATGCACCACATTGGGCTCATAGTTAGCAGATATTCAGTATTTTCAAATGCAATATATGTTGCATGTTATATATTTTCATTACTTATTTCGGCCAGGTTATTTTCGTGTGTATGCATGAGTTTGGAAGTGTTGGTGCGTGTCTAAGAAAGAGAGACACAAAATATAGGGGGGGAAAGAATAATAAAAGCTAAGGATATTATGAGGTATNTGTGCGTGTCTAAGAAAGAGAGACACAAAATATAGGGGGGGAAAGAATAATAAAAGCTAAGGATATTATGAGGTATAGAACGAGGTAGTGACTGAAATAAATCAATTAAGTAAAAGAGAGTGGCCAAATGAAAGAGAGAATAGAATATGGAGACAAGGAGTAATGAAAGAGATAGAGGAACTAGTGAGAAATATTGAGAGAGATACTAGAGATACGAAGATGGGGAGAGGAATTGGGACTACAGAAAGGGAGACATCAAAAAATGAATGGGAGAGATTGAGTGATGAACCATAGAGAGTTAAAAAATGAATGTGAGAGAGAGGAAGTTGAGAGATGAATGAGAGAGATAGATAAAGATGAGAGATGAATTTGAGAGGAAAATTAATATTGAAACAGGAACTAGAGTAGAGAAGAGTGGTTTGGGAACCCCATTACATCAAGGTCTTGAAAGACAGGAACNAATATTGAAACAGGAACTAGAGTAGAGAAGAGTGGTTTGGGAACCCCATTACATCAAGGTCTTGAAAGACAGGAACAAGAGAGAGATGTACTAGAAAGAGCATGAGATTCAATCTAGGGAGAGATCGAGAGAGGAACTAGCGAGATTGAGGTAGGAATTAGAGAGAGATTGAGATAGAAACTAAATACAGAGTGATTGAGAAAAAACTAGCGTGAGAGCAACTATGGGTGAGAGAGTTTGAGAGAAAGATTTAGAGAGGAACTAGGGGATGGGGAGAGATTGAGAGAGTAACTGGGGAGCAAGAAATTGAGAGAGGAATTANAAGATTTAGAGAGGAACTAGGGGATGGGGAGAGATTGAGAGAGTAACTGGGGAGCAAGAAATTGAGAGAGGAATTATAGAGGTACTAGTATGAGATAAGAGAGAAAGATAAAGAGAAAAACTAGAGAGAGATATTGAGTGATGATTGAGAGTGAGAGATATGAAGAGAAGAATGAGAGAAATAGAGAGAAACACAGGGTTGAGAGGTGACTGAGTGATAGGGCATCAAGACAGCAGGATGGGGTTGTGAGGTTACTGTAAAATATGGGGAGTGAAAGGGGTCATGAGATAAATGAGGAAAGGATAGATCAATAGAGGGACTAGAGAGAAATATGAATGAGAGATTGAGAATTGAATGAAAGAAAGAGATTGAAAATTGAACAAGAGGGAGAGATTGTGAATTGAATGAGCTGAGTTAGTCCCTGCTCTGCAGCTTTGCCCCGCCCAGCACTATGGTGTCATTAGGGGAGGGGGGTGAACACAACCTGATGGAGAGTAGGAGTAAGGTGCTGGGTGTGAGGTTAGGTAGGTCGCCCGACTATTGGCCTTCAGTCTAGTGGCTGGGCGAGCGGGACGTCGCTGGCAGACCCAGGGGTTGGGCTATCATTTCCAAGCAGGTGACCTGGCGAGCGAGGCGTCGCTAGTGGACCCAGGCACTTACCGGAAGGGCGATAGTCCAAGTGACAACTGCTGTAGTGAGGCCCAGGAAGACAATATTCCTAAGCTGTACTTCGAGACAGTTCCCAAAAGATGAGGTTGAGGATGTGGTTTCGGCTCGTGGCTATCCCTGGAAGAGTCTTACTAGGACTGGTGACGAAACATGAAATATTGGGAGCAAGGTNTGGTTTCGGCTCGTGGCTATCCCTGGAAGAGTCTTACTAGGACTGGTGACGAAACATGAAATATTGGGAGCAAGGTATGGGAGATACAGAGTGCTGGAAGAGACAACTCAATCAAGTTAGATTTATGCCTGTTTTACTGATTGCTCAATCAAACATACATAAACCAGCCTGTACCCTGACTGAGGCCTGAAGGGCC
>NQII01006456.1:91532-122734 GCA_002778355.1 Clitarchus hookeri | reverse complement strand
TAGGTATACAGGTAGGTAGGTGGGTAAATAGATAGCCATGCATGCAGGTATTTCGGCAGGGCTTAAAGCAGTGGTTTTGATATAATTTTATTAAATGGCAATTGTTTCCTAACTAAATCATTGCGGTCCGTCCCTATATGTATCACCAATACCTAATTATCAATTATTCTGAAACATTAATTGTTGTATGTCACTGTTTTGTAAAACACAAATTAAGAAAAAAAGTAAATTATTGTAAATAAGACATTTATAATTTTATACTTTCCTTAAGCCTACAAACCAATATATATAATTTATAGTGTTATATTACTAACTATTAAAAAAATATGGTACACGATAGATAGGTTTCATGTATGTGGCAACATGAATCCACTAAATTCAGAGCCGATTATTGATATTTACCGTCAAATACATTAACTTTGTTAATTTATGTTTACCGTTCGCCACAGAAGTTGGGAGAAGCTTTGTGTAATGGAGTTTGTGTGCATGTGAGTTAGAAAAATTGTTTTTTTTTCAATAGTGGAGAATATCTTTGGGAGAGTGCCGTGATAGGGGTTTGCAAGCAAATCACACAAGTACATAAAAATGTTCCATAAGATTCTAGAGCAAAACCCAATCCAATGTGCTTTTTACAATTTTTGGAGAAACTGCTATTAAAAACAATATGAGACCTCAATTGGCGATAGCANGCAAAACCCAATCCAATGTGCTTTTAACAATTTTTGGAGAAACTGCTATTAAAAACAATATGAGACCTCAATTGGCGATAGCATAAGGCAGTCTCTGAATTACTGCTGAGAATTAGGGTCACATTATTGTGATGACCAAAAGACCTTGGAAGGACTTATGTTAATTGCCACCATNATTACTGCTGAGAATTAGGGTCACATTATTGTGATGACCAAAAGACCTTGGAAGGACTTATGTTAATTGCCACCATATTGATACAGGATATGCCAGACCGATAAAGCAGACGCCAAGACGACATATGATAGGACCATCGATTAGCCCATGGTATTTCCACATTTTGCTTAAAGTATTTGTGTAGATTATCGCCAGCTTAATAATGTGACAAAGAAAGACTCTCATCAACTTCCAAGAACAGGCGACTCACTGAACAGACTAGTAGGTTCACAGTNTATAATGTGACAAAGAAAGACTCTCATCAACTTCCAAGAACAGGCGACTCACTGAACAGACTAGTAGGTTCACAGTGGTCTCCTACTTTGGACATGGAGAGTAGGTACGGGCAGTGCGAGTTAGCCCAGATACCAAGAAAGTACTGCATTTTGTGTCCAAGGTAAAGTAATCTGGAAGTTCAAAGTTATGCCTTTTAGGCTGTACAATGCCCCTGCCTCCTTCAAATTACCGATGGGAAAAGTCCTTATTTTATATACTTTTAAGGTCTAATTATATGATATTATTGTGGCAGGACGGACATTTGAGTAACACTTTTCATTCTTAGACTCTGTATTCCAGAAAGTGGCCACAGTCAACTTGAAACTAGTTGCTACCAGGTGCCGCATTCGCAAAAGAAAAAAAAANCTGTATTCCAGAAAGTGGCCACAGTCAACTTGAAACTAGTTGCTACCAGGTGCCGCATTCGCAAAAGAAAAAAAAATCCTTCGGTCGTGTATTGTACACCTACGGAATTTTAACAGATTCTGAGAAGACCAAAGCAATAAGANAAAAAAAAAATCCTTCGGTCGTGTATTGTACACCTACGGAATTTTAACAGATTCTGAGAAGACCAAAGCAATAAGAAACTGGCTGACGCCAACAGACAAAACCGAAGTGCCGAGATTTTTGGGATTATGTTTCTACTACCAACGATTTGTATCTGGCTTCGCCACGATCGCCAAGCCACTATATGTACTGACTGCCAAAATGTTATTTTAGTTTACATTTTATCGTGATGTTGGTTTTAGTAAGGTCGAGCAATTTCTGATATCTCCCCATGTCCTAGGATTCCCAAAAAGTGAGAGTACATTAATTTTGGATACTGATTCTAGTGATGTAGGCATTGGAGCTGTGTTATCTAAAATTCAGGATGGGGAGGAGTGACTGCTAGAATACATCAGTAATGTATTGCATAAGCCTGAGAGAAACTACTATGTCACTCACAGATAACGTCTGGCCACGGTACAGGCAATTATACAATTCCAACCCTACCTTTAGAGCAGATATTTTTTTTAAGAACCGANTAACGTCTGGCCACGGTACAGGCAATTATACAATTCCAACCCTACCTTTAGAGCAGATATTTTTTTTAAGAACCGACCAAACTTCATTATGCTGCCTACGTTATTTCGAAATCCCTTAAAAAGCAAATAGCCTGGTGAATAAACAACTTGAAGAGTATGAATATGAAATTCAACACGGGCCTGGACGCCTTCCCAGCAATGCAGATACACTTACTAGCATGACATGTGAGCCATTCTGTCGTCATTGTGAACACCAAGGAAAAATAGTAGTGAATTGTTGAAGGTGCGGAGGACAAGAATTTAGAGTTCTGTATCTTGTAATGGGTTACCTACCTGGAATAATGAGGGGGTTGGGAAAGATCAGTTAAATGAACTCACATTGCATCTATTACTAGAGTGGAAAGAAACTTGCTATTGGCCAAAATGGGAAGCGATATCGAGCCTGAGAACAATACTTAAAGCATGCTGAGCTAAATTCAATTTCTTGTACTAAATAATGGCATTCTTTACAGGAACTGTGAAAGTACTGATTGAAAACACACGCACACACTTACAGTTGGTCCTTCCAGAATGCTGGGTTCCCGAAGTCTTAAAGGAATTGTATAATTAGACAGCTAGTGGGAACTTTGGTATAACAAGACTCACGATAGATTTAGGCTGAGATTCTACTGGCTTCATTGAAGGGAGGATGAGAAGTGGTGCCAAATGCACAACATCTGTACTGCGAGAAAGGGCTCAAGTACAAGAAACACGATTTTGGAGCCCTATTCAAGAGGATAGTAGTAGATATTCTGGGACCCTTGGGTATCACAGAGAACTTTATTCTGGATTTTTTGGTAGCCCAAAATTACTTTACTAAGTGGCCTGAAGTTATTCCCCTCCCGAACTAAGAAGCAAGTTCTGTGGCCGATGGACTAGTACAGCAAGTCTTGTCGAGATTTGGAGTGCCACAAGAACCTCATCCCGACCAGGGAATAAATTTTAAGATTCTATGTTCCAGGATGTAACAAATATTTTTGGAAATAAAAAGTTTAGAACTACAGCCTTACACCGTCAATCGGATCAAATGTAGGAGAGAGGCTTAACCACACTATTGAGCAGTATCTGTCAATCTTTGTGGCAGAGAAACAAAAGACTAGGGTTCAAAGGTGCCATTTTTCACTCCTTACTTACTGCCCTGCAGTTCGTGAGTCTACAAGTGCAACACAATCCAGGATGTTGTTAGAAAGAGAGCAACGCATCCTAAGTAACCTATTGTTTGGCCGACCGACATAAGAGAAAGCTGCTGCCCCTCATTATGCTAGCGAATTACATCACATAATAATTTGCAATGATTGTGCTCCACAGCACCTCAGAATAAATAGTGACATGATGAAGACGGAATATGACAGGAGATTGTCGGACGAGGCATTTCAAGAAGGTTGACTGGTATGGCTGTACAACTCACAAAGGCGAAAAGTGAACTGCCCGAAACTACGGAAATGTTAGGAAGGCCCCTACAGGATCCTGAAGAAGATAAATGATGTGGTATTTCGGATTTTATCGTCAAGGCTCTCGGGCGAAGCCGAAGGTTGTGCACTCTGACCGAATGACATTCTATGATCGTCCATATGTTGCAGAGCCTGTTCGGAACGAACAGATTTGAGACGCAGGCAATGTTACGTGCTCGCTGCTTTGCATAGCTTCCCTTGCCTCATTCCACTGGAGCGAGCGAAGGAGGACAGCATAGTAACGTGAAAAATCCTCGGCGATTTTCGAAGCAATCCACCACATGCAGTCCCGATAAACCTATCGCAAATTGCGCTCTCCTGACCTTTAGTGGATTGAATTTCTGTGGTTATATTTAAAAATAATGTTCTGGTTCATCGTTCTTGCCTCTCCCAACTAGACTCGGAAAGCGGGGAACATTTCAGATCAGGCGAGCGAAAATATTTAACCTGCGACGGGCCTCCGAGCAGACAGTTTTGAGACATTGAGAGTTTCAAGGATTGGGTGACATTAAGCCTGGGTAGGCCTGGGTAGGCTGCCGAACGATGTGCAAAGTTCCAGCAGAAAATATTTTTATTAAAAAAACCGTCCTACGTCTCTGAGTGAAATTTGTTCACGAACAGCATTTAAGAAACGTTACGCATATCTATACGTTTTTCAGTTTCTCCATTTCTCTCTAAAGTATGTTTTTGTGATAGTGAAAATGGCTTAAACGGGTGTTTTACAATCATTTATAGGTATAAACATTCCGATACAAAATATTAAAATAGGAATAGGGACGTGCACCAAATCTTTATTTTCATTATTATGACATAATGCGGTTGGGTATCCACTGAACGTCTCAAAGAGGCGAGTTATCGACGACAGGAGTGCACGCCAGTTCAGTGCTTTGCACGTAGAGGCGATGAGAGAGTTGATGCGCGCGTCTCGGTCGCCGCTAGCGCTCTTGCGCTTTTAGGCCTCAGACGTGCAAAATTCCTTTCAACCAGGCGGCCACCTTAAGCGACAGGTGTGCGAAAACAAAGAAGCGACGAGCCAGCAGAGCGTCAAGTGGCGGCGAGAGTGATCAGCAGGAGTGAAGTCTGCTGACTTCTAGCATAGATTCAGTGGACACTGACATTGGCGGGTGGGATTACTCAACTGTATGCGTGAGTGTAAGACATTTGGAATGATGGAAATAGGCAGACTGAACATGTGTAGATAAGGAGTGTGAATTAAGTGACTACAACCAATATAAAGACATTCAGAAGAGCTTTAATTAGAATGGAGATAGATATGAAGTGTTGCACTCACTGATAATAACAATAGTAAAAGTGGAGATGGATAGATTGATATAGTGAATAATAACTTTATGTATAAACTAAAAATCAAATGTATATATTTTATTGTATATGGCCTCTATCCTTCACGAACTCGAATACGCCGCTCTGGCTTCTTGTAAAAATATTTTGTAACATCAATTACATGTTTGTTGGAGATATTTAAAAAAACATTGTTGTGTTTTATTGAGACAAGACTCTTATCTCCCATCAGTATCTCAGAGGTATTCGCAGCTATACACAACTAACACATACTGATATTGTTCACACTATTATATACGGCCCCATTGTGCACAACCTTTCGCAACAATACCTGTGCAGGAGACTACAGGCAAGTTTACAAAACTTAATAACCATAACATCGAGTCTGAATGGAATCTCTGAACACCAATAATAAAATGCAGATAACAACAGAAAATGTGGGTCCAGCAGACATCAGGACATTCCAGACTAAATTCAACAAAGTATAAGCAGAATCCGCCTCCAATGCACAACGGGAGCAAATCAGAAATAATTACCAAACACACACACACGTGCAGGAGCGCGAAGTGTGGACTGGACTGCGAGGGAGGATATCGTCGCAGTCGGTGAGGGTCCAGGGGATGAAGGGCGACGGGCCGAGCTGCCGGTGGCGATCTGGGCAGAGGGTCCGGAGTGCGAGACCGGGAGAGACCTAACTAAGTCACGTTCACTCTACTTTAAAATTAACTTTTCCTTTCTTCACTTCTTCCATTGGCCTTATATCTGGACCTTCTGTACTACATGCTACTTCTGTTAGAATGGCTAAATAAATACTTTTTATACCCTTTAATATAAATTTCTTCTCTGGTCCTAACATCCTGTACTTAGGCTATGTATACCCTTCTTTGTTCTTATTTCCGTGGAAGATAGAACATAGCAACTTGGAATATGGAAATAAATCACGTTTCTTGAATTTTAAGAGTGATATCTTACATTAAAAATTTGTATTTGCATACTTTGATGGAATATATACTTTTAGTTACATTCTATTTGAAATAATTCTCGCAAAAGGTTTCGAAATTATAATAAAAGAAATTAAATTTCAAAAACCCGGTTAATTATATATGTGGGGTATGAATTCAATAGAGTCGTCCATTAGTATGTAAGGTAAAAATCAAATGAAAGTNAAAAAAAATTATGTTCTGCAGCAACTGGCGTCCTGGCAGTGTGCCGGGGTGCCATGGCGGCCCACTTGGATGATGTCATGACGGAGCCTTACGCTCTGTCATTCTACACCAGCAGCAGCCATCTTGTTTCAAGCCTATGCTATTATGCAAATCACAACCATGCAAATCGAATTAATGTAAATCGCAGTTATGCTAATCACGCACACGTCAATCACCCGCCATCTTGACTTCATCTGCACACCCGTCATTTTGGATCCCTCACTGCTATACCCCCGTCCGTGCCTGATAGAGTGCAGCACTCGTCTGCCCACCCCGCTATCACTGATGCCACGCTTCCGTAACGCCATTCTTGACCGCTTGAGTGCAGCACACAGGTGCGTTTCCCCATTTGCCCACCAGGTCGCAGCGGTCGTCGGCCATCTTCCCGTCAGGAGCGTCGACGTCGTCTGCTAGAGAGTGCCATCACCACCACCTACATTTCAGACGTCGGCCACTAGGAGCGCTGGCGCTTAAGGTCGGATTCCGACGCGTAGCGGGCGAAACCGTTGCCCTTGCGCTTATTATTCGACGCGGGAGAGTTCAAAAAATGCCAAAGGAACGAGATTACGTTCCCGTAACCCTCGAGACATCAGCCAAGCCCCTCAACCACAAGACCATCGCGACATGAAGTTAAGTGACGGCTGGAACGCAGTATACCTAAACATACACACTCATAATGATACATTTTTCATTACGAGTATCTGTTTGTGCCAAATATTCATATTTTAAAAGTCAGTATATAAAACGGAAGTTGTTAACGATCTTGGAATGTGCGGATATAAATGGCACGGAAACATTGGCTTCTGCTTTATCTACTTTACTGGAGACTGTAGTTTCCTTTTAATCAATACATAAAATTATTAGGCTGTCAATTGTGTTAGTGCAGTTAAGGCTGCATATTTATAGAGACTTAATATATCCTTAATATTTCATTTTACATTCCATTGTAGTTATTTTACGGAAAATTAAGAAACTGTGTAAAATGTGTTGAAAATTATCATAAATTCGGCAGACATTCGTAACTAGAAATGACAAGCCAAGAGGGCTCGCTTCCTTTTGGCAGGGAAGGTGTGTATTAACGGCGTTAGGCCAAATGTTAACTTATCGACAAGGAAGCCTTGCAAGGAGAAATGGAAGGAGAATAATAAACAGTCGCATAAAACCACAAACAGAAATACTAAAAACTCTTCTTTACAGATGGCTTTAATTACCTTGTTAGACACAGAAGCATTATTCTGTGTAGTTTTTGTATTTTATTTAATATGGTAGTATATTGCAAAGTCGTAACTTATTTTACTGAATATGAATACTACAAAGTTCACAGAAAATATGTTTCACGTAAGTATACCATAGGGTATATTATACATAAATGGTATTATAACTACGCTTCTAAATTGCGTTACGTTAACAGCTGAAAGAACATGTCATTAATTAACATACAAATGCCACGGGATGAATTTTACAACTCATTTAATAATAAAATAGTTTTTATTATTTTAGAGTTTCACAGAGACAAGAACAGCAGAATGTATCGTTGATGGGTAGAAATACATCAACATTTTTCATATGTTGAAAAATTTAATTAACATTCGTTTATTTATGTAGAACATGAGAAAATAAAGAAAAATTTTATAAGGTCGGTTATCTCCTCGCGACTGCAGGTTATGGAGCATAAAGACGTAACGGGGCATTTTGTCAGCGATAAAATGTTCAGATTATCCGCCGTAAAGAAAACTATAAAGCCAGGCATAAAACGTTCAGGCGGGCACCAGAGATAGAAACAAGTATACCAGAGCCGGGAATAAAACGAAGTTCTTTGTTCCCATCCACGCGATACGCGCACCTCATGCCAGCCGTTGTTTGCGAATTTGCGTTTTATTTCTTAAGCTCAAATTCTCTTCCCCATTACATTGACATTTTTTGGCTTCATTGGATTTTAGATATACCGGAACGTGTTATTTTCGTCACGGCAAGAGAGAAAAATAATTCTGCAAATCTCATNTTCATTGGATTTTAGATATACCGGAACGTGTTATTTTCGTCACGGCAAGAGAGAAAAATAATTCTGCAAATCTCATAATTTTGCACTGGTAGAAATGTATACATTTCAGTAAGGGTGTTTGCCTACCAAACATGCATTCAAAGATTTTAAATGGTATTTCAGTGTTTCAGAAATTCCTTCTCAGTGCATCAATTTCAATGTCAAAGTTTTCAAACAAACGTTTNTAAATGGTATTTCAGTGTTTCAGAAATTCCTTCTCAGTGCATCAATTTCAATGTCAAAGTTTTCAAACAAACGTTTTCTACGGGACATTTCTTAAGGAATGAGTTACAAAAATTAGAAAAAAAATCTTGTCTATTGCTATGTTGAATAATTTTTTTCTAAATTTTAACAATAATATTTACATTAAAAAAAATTAAACAATAACATTTATTCTAAAATTTCTAAACGTGGCAGTATTATTAAAGCAATTTGCGTTGAATATTTTTTTTGGAACAGGTATTTTTGAAATGATACATGGAGAAGGAAGTTCGCTTAGNTAAAGCAATTTGCGTTGAATATTTTTTTTGGAACAGGTATTTTTGAAATGATACATGGAGAAGGAAGTTCGCTTAGGTTGATTCCTCATTGAAACTCCATGAACGCATGCTTGGAAGGCTGAGCACTTCGCGGACACAGCCAATAAGCCGCCAGCAAAGCATCTAAACAGTATAGTGCGGCCCATATACGTGCGGATTTGAATCGTGGATCAGACTTGGCTCGGGCTACATTTGCCGAAGCATGTGCGCGTGCCAGAGATGACNACGTGCGGATTTGAATCGTGGATCAGACTTGGCTCGGGCTACATTTGCCGAAGCATGTGCGCGTGCCAGAGATGACAAGTTGGGCTCAGGGTCCTGCAAGTCGAGCCTGATATGGCTCGAAAGATCCTTCGGTGTGGCACCGGCACTACTCGGTTCTGCTCACCGGCGCGCTATTGGCTCGTACAACTCATACGTGAGTGGAGAGTTGGCAGCCAGATTCGTTAACGACACGCGCAGACAGTATCGTTCAGTGATTTGTCCTGTGTTGTACCTACAGGTTTTTTCAAAGAAAGATGGGCCCTGCTTAAATGATGGGCAGTACTTATATGTGGATGAAAAAATAGGAGTACCAATAAACATATGGCAGATTCAGGTTCCCTTTCGCGTAATCGCCCTCCACACCTAGGGGCCCTTGCTACGGTGGACGGGGCATACATTCCAGGTACACAGCCCAGAGTGTGAAACGTGCTACAAGAAATGTTAAAACTTTGCAGCGTGTTCGTCAATACAGCCGTGCAGACGTCTTTCCATGGATGATCGCACCCTCATAAATACGTCATGATTGACGCGAATGTGTTGGAATGCGTCCACAACACGTGGCAGTAGGATTTCTACAGTGGCAGCTTTCACATGCCGCTATAGGTAGACATCGATGGGATTGAGTCACACGGCCCGCACAGTTACAGTAAGCGCACCCATACATTATGCAAACGTGTATTCCATTTCTCTGCGTATGCACGTGTCTGGCGATGCAACACACCCACCCCTCTGTGCAAACGCAACCGGACTGGCCGGCACACTGCTGCGCCGTACATCTGCATCGCCGGCATAGGGCATGTATACTCAGTCCGCCGTAGCATGGCACTCTAGATTTCGAGGACGATTGCGCGAAAGGGGGTTTAATGGAGAGATTCGAGCGGCCCTTGACATCGAGGTCTTGAGTGCCGATTATTGTATTGGGAAACATCACTTGATGCCGTAGGTAAGTCCTGCTACTGCACTGCGTAATCTGTGCGCAGAAGACGAGGGGAATACAGAGAGCGCAGCGCAGGCGATGTCATTTCGCACGAAATATCGAATTGCTAGGCTTTCACAAGAAATGGACAAACTTCAGAAGAAATAATGCAGGTCCAGTAAACGTGAAGATTGNATCGAATTGCTAGGCTTTCACAAGAAATGGACAAACTTCAGAAGAAATAATGCAGGTCCAGTAAACGTGAAGATTGGTTTCAGTGACGAAAGAAGTCTCACGAAGAATACGAGACTTCGTAGTGTATTTTCAGAAGAGTTTTATGAAAAACGACGATACTGAAAACATTGTTGATGCCAAAGTGAATTCTAATTTTATGGTCAACTTCAATGTCATCTCCAACGAGATTTTAAGTGACCTGTTTTCCGAAGTATCCTGAAGAGTACGTCCACTTAGAATTTGTATTTTCCAATAAACTTAATGAATTTATGGCGAGGATTAAGCCTTTGATAAATTTGCAAAGAAATTGATATTCTTCATATGTTGATGTGATNTTAATGAATTTATGGCGAGGATTAAGCCTTTGATAAATTTGCAAAGAAATTGATATTCTTCATATGTTGATGTGATATGTTTAAGCATTGACAAGTGTCATTCACTAAACGAAAGCCTTTTAAATTATTTGATTCATTCTGATGTCCGAGAAAGGACTAAGCTATCTGTGGTCATAATTTATATAATGTGTGTGTGTTTGTATGAATGTGTGTGTATACACACGCCAAGTCTTGTGTTGTATAGACATAAGAGACAGTATGTATTAACATTTTCGACTTATTATGTAAACAGTTCCAAAAGAAATTTACCTACCCAATCTGTATATAATAAAGTTTGATGCGATATTATGTTCATGTCTACAAATATTCTTTACTGCACTGTTGGTGCAGCCATATAAACGGCAAATTTAATTTTGTTTTGTACTATGCACTTTTAAATTTCCTTATCGCATCACAACTCCCTTCTACATTCGTCCATGAATTTTTCTATAATTTTCTTCTTTATTGCCGAGTAACAGGAGTCGGTGTTGAGGGAAGGGCTGGTGTTTAAATCGCCAAAATGGCTAAGTCTAAAAACATGACGCCATACATTTTCTGGCATTTATATCTTACATGAATGAATCCACGTGCCAGTATATAGTCGATCGAGATAATCTCCGTAGGAGGATCTTAATGATGCCATAGTGCAGTGTTTTCGACAGGAAGAACACAACCCATTCTGCCATTTCCGAGCACTGCCAACTCAGGTAAAAACCGCTTTTTCAAAGCACAGTATCTCAAAATAAACGCGTCAGATACATACAAACAAACTCAGGAGCTTTGCAGTTAACAAAGCTTCAAATTTTCCGTCAATAAAATTGTACTCTCGTCGCTTAACGGGGCATTTTCTCTTTCATATTGGATTAGATTTTATTTCGCCGTAGCGTACTGTTCTAATAAAATATTTTAAAACTATAGCTGTCCAGGCATAGGGCATAGCTTAACAGATATTTTTAATTATACGAAATTTGTCCACGTTATTTTTGTGGCATCTGTAACTGTAATATAACAATGATTTTATATCAACGCTTATTCAGTCTCACCTGAGAGAATACAAACTCGAATCAGACCGTTCTTGTTTCAGGAATTCTGTAAAGTGGTTCTGTACGCAATAATAAGGTTAGACTTTTAATATTAAATTCTAGCAGTTATTTATAAATATATACATATAAACAAACACAAGATGCCAAGTACCTGCCACCGTAAAGTCCCATGACTACACGCACAATGACGAGGACACTGCCCGCTACTTCAGTGTCTGCACACATACATTTATTTTAGGCATCTGGCTTCCAATATAATATAGGGCCCTTCGGTGGAGCTGAAATTAAAGTTTTAAGTGTTAACTAATTCTTTATATGTACATATATATATATATATATATAATAAATCTAGGCCTTGTGTATCCAGTAGGCCTAAGTATAAGAATGACTGGTGTCTATGGTGGAGGACTTAATGATTTTGAGGAAGTCCACAGTGTCATAGTGATCGGTCATTTAATCACGACACTAATTTTTTAATTTTATTACAAGGATCTNTTGAGGAAGTCCACAGTGTCATAGTGATCGGTCATTTAATCACGACACTAATTTTTTAATTTTATTACAAGGATCTTTCAGACATCCTCCAACTGCACCGTTTAAATTGTTGTTGCAGCATTTTGCTTGGAATATTGATTGTGAGATTCTGAGAACGACTTGCTCATTAGTCGAATATTTCTTGACGTGCCATAGTAAATGTGAAACACTGCTGTATAATATAGACTTGCTCCTTGTATGCGGTCAGTTCCGATCTCACGAAGTAGAAAACAATATTTATGTAGCAACTATGAGCGTGGTCCTCGGTTTTTAATACAAATACGAAGTTAAATTTTCTTCCTTGATTACACATATAAGCATAACAAGTTAAAGGCGTAAATATGCACTGGAGAGCTAAAAAAATCTGGTACATAAGAGTGCGTATGCGAATAACAGAGGTATGGAACCAATCAGAGTAACTCGATGCGGTCGACAGCGCCTATATAAGACAACGAGCGTCTGGCAAAGTTTCTAGATTGGTTACTGCTGCGTACAATGGCAGGTTATCAAGAGTTAAGTGAGTTTAAACGTGGTGTTATCGTCGGCGCACGAGAGATGGGACATAGCATCTCCGAGGTAGTGATAACATTCGGATGTTCGCGTATGACCATTTCANAGTCGGCGCACGAGAGATGGGACATAGCATCTCCGAGGTAGTGATAACATTCGGATGTTCGCGTATGACCATTTCACGAGTGTACCGTGAATATCGGGAATCCGGTAAAACAACAAATCTTCGACATCGCTGCGGCCGGAANGAGTGTACCGTGAATATCGGGAATCCGGTAAAACAACAAATCTTCGACATCGCTGCGGCCGGAAAAAGATCGTGAATGAACGGGACAAACGACGACTGACGAAGATCATTAAACGTTACAGACGTGCAACCTTTTCTCAAATTGGCACATATTTCAATGCGGGGGGATCAACAAGTGCCAGCGTGCGAACTATTCAACGGCCCATCATTGATATGGGCTTTCGGAGCCGAACGCCCACTCGTGTACCGTTGTTGACTACACGACACAAAGCTTTGCCCCTCGCCTGGGCCCATCAACACCGCCATTGGACTGTTGATGACTGGAAACACGTTGCCTGGTCTGACGAGTCTCGTTTCCAATTGNCCGCCATTGGACTGTTGATGACTGGAAACACGTTGCCTGGTCTGACGAGTCTCGTTTCCAATTGTATTGGGTGGATTGACGTGTACGGGTATGGAGACATCCTCATGAATCCATGGACTCTTCATGTCAACAGGGGACTGTTCAAGCTGGTGGAGGCTCTGTCATGGTATGGGGCGTGTGCAGTTGGCGTAAAATNTTGACGTGTACGGGTATGGAGACATCCTCTAGAATCCATGGACTCTTCATGTCAACAGGGGACTGTTCAAGCTGGTGGAGGCTCTGTAATGGTATGGGGCGTGTGCAGTTGGCGTAAAATGGGACCCCTGATACGTCTAGGTACGACTTTGACCAGTGACAGATACGTAAGCATCATATCCGATCGCCTGTACCCATTCATGTCCAATGTGCATTCCGACGGACGTGAACAATTCCAGCAGGACAATGCGACACCCCACACGTCGAGAGTGGCTACCGAGTGGCTCCAGGAACACTCTTCTGACTTTAGACACTTACATTGGCCACCTAAATCACCAGACATGAACATTATTGAGCATATCTGGGATGCCTTGCAACGTNTCCACCGCCTAGCACTCTTATGGGTTTGTGATCTGCCCTGCAGGATTCATGGTGTGAAATGCCTCCTGCATACCTTTACACATTAGTCGAGTCCATGCCACGTCGTCTTGCGGCACTTCTGCGTGCTGGCGGGGTCCTACACGATATTAGGCAGGTGTATCAATTTTTTTGGCTCTTCAGTGTAAATATACATATTTTTCTTTGCGCAAAAATTGCAATATAAGACAGCAGGTCATTAATTCCAGTCCAAAATCCAACTTCATTTCAAGGGCTACGTAATGCATGTCTGCGCGATGTTAATTGTCACTTTCCATGTATTTTGCCGAAAACGCCCACTTGAGACCCATGTGGACCCAGGTGCTTTGTCGGCTGATTACGGAATGGTTACTGTTGTGAGAATCTAGAATCTCTACGTAGAACGAGAAAATAAGGTGAAGGGTTTTTTTTTACTTTGATTATATATTTTTTACAATACCCACCCAGATCACTGTTCTTTATACAATTCTTTTTCGAGGCATATTTGTTACCTTCAGTTACTTACTGCACATTCAATTTCACTGGCCTCCCTCATGGGTAGATTCCTTGGTTTTAATGCTCGTCTGTCAGTACATTCATTTCATGGAATGTGTCAGGCTTACTGTAGTCATTCTCATGCTTAATATTGCATTTACAATGTTGTGAAGTCGTCTTTCTTTTACCAGCTTATTTATAGCTTTGTTTCGCCGGAGCATCAAATGGGATCAGATATACATCAACGATCCAGCATGATTTTGGGCAACAAATGTTTTCAAATTGTCTATAAGCGCAATTTCGGTCTCGACGAACCCGGTTTCATTGACCGTGCGAGAACCTGCCTCGATTCTCGGACGCCATGGTCACTGGATCAATAGTTCATTAAAGTTTTGAACTCTTGGTTTATTGTCAAATAAGTTCTCGCTGTGGTGATGTTTGGTGACTGGATACGGCGCATTGTAGCAGGTGAAGGACCTGCAGGTTCTCCCGTGTCTCTGCAAGCCATCGCATCGTGTGAAGTCTTAATAACGCTTCTCGCACTTACGTGTCAGGATTTCGTCAGGAAGAAAGTAAGAATTCTTGCGACATATCGTAAACCCCTTTCTGGTAATGTATGTTGTGCTATCACGCGTAATAAATAGTTTTTTTTGTGTCTACTACAAAAACTACTACAACAACTAATATAATAATAACTACTAATTGTGACCTATCTCTTCAAAAACCCGGACTATACACTAATTTCAATTTTTCTGTTATAGGAGTTTCATTGTTCAAAAAACACTCCATGTAATCTAACATTAATTGAGTTAGAGCTCTCTCTTCGCAAGAGAAAATAATGGTGTAAACACATGTGATCAATTCAACCACCGATACCAACCTACTACATCGAACATGTTTACGTTTTAACCGTTTTAAACGACCATGAGTAAATACGATGTAATATATCATGTCATGAATCGCTTTAAAAAAAATGGTAATACAGTTGAAATTTAACAATGCAATCTAAGTGGAGTAAAATATATAACTACAATTTCCTGGGAGTTGTAAAATGTTGCGATTTTATTTTCTGTACCCGAGCAAAAAAAAACCGCAATAAATCGTTTTACGGGAGAATGGAAAACGTAAGGCTAAAAAGTAAGAAGAAAATGTATATCTTAAGACAGAAAAAAAGGTGAGATCTGCCAACCCTGGTGCCGCCCGTTCTGTATTGTTTGCGCAGCTATTTTTTTCATATATTTGAACACCTTGGCTGAATGCAGACGTTGCACTCTATGATCGAAACTAGTACTGAGGTATCGTCCCTGCCGACGGCGACGACGCGGTTGCACTTGCGGTCGATAGCGCTGCGAGTTACACCTCCAAAGGCATAGCTGAACAGGAAGTTGTAATCGTCTGTTTATTCAGTGGCGCAGACAATGACACCCCTGAATACATAGAAGCTCAGCCGGGGCCATTGATGGCACTGCCGAAGAAGCGTTCACTAACCAATATTTCTCACGAAAGGAACAAGGGATCATGATACGTGGATGGATGAAGGGCTATGATCAAGGCCATATTGCACGAAGTCGAACACAGCCCAAGTATTACCGTAGTCAAGTCAATTGAAAGTTGCGAGATTCGTGTGCCGTATTTTATACATGTTGTAAATACTCTAATGTGTAACNTCGTCCCTGCCGACGGCGACGACGCGGTTGCACTTGCGGTCGATAGCGCTGCGAGTTACACCTCCAAAGGCATAGCAAACAGGAAGTTGTAATCGTCTGTTTATTCGGTGGCGCAGACAATGACACCCATGAATACATAGAGAGCTCAGCCGGGGCCATTGATGGCACTGCCGAAGAAGCGTTCACTAACCAATATTTCTCACGAAAGGAACAAGGGATCATGATACGTGGATGGATGAAGGGCAATGATCAAGGCCATATTGCACGAAGTCGAACACAGCCCAAGTATTACTGTAGTCAAGTCAATTGAAAGTTGCGAGATTCGTGTGCCGTATTTTATACATGTTGTAAATACTCTAATGTGTAACTCGTCTGAACGTGTACTTGCAATTTAGACATTATTTTTCAGTTTGGTGGGGAAAATTATTTATAATTACGAACACACCTCATAGGACTTGTATGGAACAGATAAACAGAATACAACTCAGCAGACTGAAAGTTAACAAGACCAGGTAACAGAATACGCCCAATCACCTGTCGCATCAGATGAAAATGTGATACGCTTAGCGACTCTGATCGCGTTATATACCTGCAGAACCCGAGGTTTCAGGCAACCGATCGCCAATCACGCGCAGGCAGTGCGACGTCACTCGAGATAGTGACCTCATTATTAAACATTTTCCACATTGGTAAACACAAGTCGACAGGTTCGGAAATATGTAAAATGTGCTCGCTTTAGTACACTTTGCTGAAAGCATGATATGTTGCGCGCTCTAGTGGCTGATGCTGGAAACAAGTAAACGCCTATGCAAGTAAANGACTTTGCTGAAAGCATGATATGTTGCGCGCTCTAGTGGCTGATGCTGGAAACAAGTAAACGCCTATGCAAGTAAATGGTGGAAAAGCGACAGCCTGTGTGGGGAAGGTGGATGGTTTTGGGCGTGATTGAGGAAGGCTTCTTATCGTTGGAAAAGGGAGGGGGCGGTAACATCAGAAGATTTCCGAGTAATTACGATTGGGAAGGGATTCAAGCTACTGCTTGTAAATAGTGGGGGGGAAGGGTCAGAAAGAGGTGTTGGGGAGAGTAGTTTTTTTTTTGCAATGACATCATGTTGGTGAGGTTCGGAAGGATGAAACGTAGGTCACAGTTTGGTGAGTGTTGGGAGCATACTATGCTTACGCCATTTTCTGAGGTAGGACGGCCCCTACTTCTTTGGAACGGTCACACATAATTGTTATAATAGCTTCAACGAAAGCTGCATAGAACAACCTTACTTGACATAAGAATACACTATGAATTAATTTACTTTATCGTGTTTTTATATAATGTTATTTTTACAAGGAGTAGTAATTATTTCGTAAGTTTTAGTAATACCCTCTGTAAAATATAAATATGAATTTTAAAACATATTGTTACACGCGGCCGCTCTGCAAGCGTGCGAGGCAACGATGATTTATGGGCGCGTGCGCTATCAGCTGCAACCGGAGACGCAGCGGCTTGTCACAAAGGAATGTTTACAAAGCGCGCCTGTTATGCTTATCAGGGCGCGTGCCGCTTCCAAACTTGGGTATCAGGTATCTTTGAGAAATCATCGAAGGCATGAACTACGAGCTAGCTATGAGTGCGCCGGAAGTGACCAGCGGGAGGAAAATCTGCGACTGCGAGCATCAGAGAAGAGAAGAGTGCAACTGGCAGGCTGGACTAATGAACTGGATGCGTGAGTGAAACACATTTCAAATGATAGCAACACACAGACTGAACACGTGTGAATGATGAGTAGTTCACTACAACCAAACAGAGTCATTAAGAAGGACGTTAATTAGAGTTGCGATATACATTAAATATTGCGCTCACTGAGAAATAAAAAGAACAATAGTGGAGATTGATAATTTAATGCTCTAAATAATAGATTTGTAAATAAATTATAAATAAAATTTCTATCTTTTTTTTTTTACTAAGATCTTCATGTCTCACAAACTCGGATACGAATCTCAGGAGTCTTGTAAAAATATATATTGGACAATTTTGAAATTTGAAAAAAATGTTATAGCTTAAATAATTAAGTGATATGGACATATCAATCATCAAAATATTTCATATCATGACACTTTTATAACACGTATCACACTTAATATGTTGCAGCACTTGATAGCGTGTTTAACTAACACTCTCGGCTCTGTGGATCCCGTGAGCTCTCTGCTACTCCCTGCACTTATACACATTTCTGATAATGAAGATGCCTTTACCTATGTCTAGAACAGAGATCTCACCAGCTTTCTATTAATCATAAAACTACTTATGGTGACTGGCATCATTAGTGCTGACCAAGTTTTTTTACTAATGCAGAGGTGAAAATATTATGACGGTCAAAATTTTTTACAGCTATTCCTTCCACAATGAAAAATTTAATATCGTAATATAAATACCAATTATTTAAAAACTACAAATGAAATACTAAAATATAACTCTTTACCCACTTGTTAAAGCAACTTTATTTACTTGCAGTTGTTTTACAGTGTACCGCTACATATCTTTGCCCGATCTCAACATGTGCCAGAATTTCAACACCTCCGGTCCGAAAATTGCATAGAACGGACTTGTGAGAACGTCACACCAACGTTAAATAATGGGTTTATCGTAGCGGTTGAGGTATCACGGAACAATTAACACCGGGGTCGTTCAATGTAAAGCACATCATCCTTCGTAACATCCCACCAACTATTGTTTGGTATCGTGGAATTTCCAAACTGCGAATGATAGGTAGAAGACCACAATACCCACCCAGTTTCAGATTGGCATTGTTTAAAATACCCCTTCCCTTTCACACAGATTACATTCGATGACGTGAAACTCTGCGACACGCTTAATCTATGCTTCAAAATGCTCTCTGTACACGAACATTCTCACAGCTAAATAATAGAAGATTTAGACAAAAGTGTAGGCCTATTCATCTGCTCTTCGCGCATGAACATTGTCTCGGCCAGACACCAGAGCTCAAAATAATAACCGGCAGTAGCCTATAATCGCCCTACACTGTACAAAATAAATGTAAATGTTCAAATACAAAATTTTGGTAATTTTATATTTTATATGCAATTTGTAAAAACAACTACAATACGTGTAATATTACACGAATGTTCTTAAGACTCCAGAGAGCACTACACATTTTTGGTGAAAAAAACACGAATTAGTGGCTTAGTAAACATAATGTTTTACACATTTTGAAGTATGTGTAAAAACAGACCCATTCCCTTTACAAACATATCNGTGGCTTAGTAAACATAATGTTTTACACATTTTGAAGTATGTGTAAAAACAGACCCATTCCCTTTACAAACATATCAAGTTGTGTATTTTTACTGTTACATGGTCGTTGTATAACTTGTGTAGTTTATCACCATTCACTGTGTAATTTTGCAATGGCCGTGTATGTGTAAACATTTATTACATTCTGGAGTATCTGTGAGCGTAAATTTACATATAAAAATTTTCCTCAATTTTGTATTTTTATGGGTCATTTGCTGAAACGAGTAATGCAATTATAAATTAACGCTAACGTTACTAGGATTTCAAAGATAACCACGCGTTTTTTTTACGTGCGATTTAGCGTTAGGGAGTAGAACTATTTCGAACTTAGTTTGTGTGCTCAAAACGAAAACTTACTCTCGCTGATGGGATATGCTGCTTTTTGCGCATTACTATGTATTCTCCATCTGCAGTCAATTGTTACTCACATTTCGTACATGATTTCTTATAGCTCTTTTTGACTACCAAGTTACAGAACGGGATACAGTAACTTGAAAATTGTAAAGCTATACATAGGTAGTAGGTCTGTGTGAATTACCATGACACAGTTGTAGAAGAGCTGATACAATTATTAAGTAAAATAGTGACAAATGTACAGAATAAGCAAATTTACTATAAAAGTACAAATATTATTTTATTTTTGTGTAAGAAACAATTACCTACTGTGGTGGAATTACAGTAGCAATGTCTGTGTAAATTTACTTGCCATGGAGAAAAATACACTAATGTTACAGTTTATTTTCTGCTACATTGTTATTTTAATTTTACACCCTTCTATGTAAAATTAATATAGAGTGTGCATATTATTTTACTTATTTGTAAGGTACATTTATTTGGGCTCAGAGTAAAAAAAGGGACTTTTGTAGGTGTAAAATTACACTGACTTTGGTGGAGACACTGCTGCCACATGCATTTGTATAAAATTACCCAATAATTTTTGTAGTATAGCTAGCACGGAAAATTATAAACACTTGTCCAGCGACTACTTGTCTTAACATAAGTAGTTTATTGTTTAGCTTTTTATTTTNGCACGGAAAATTATAAACACTTGTCCAGCGACTACTTGTCTTAACATAAGTAGTTTATTGTTTAGCTTTTTATTTTTGCAAATATTTAGCTAATAATATTGTTTAGAATCTTAGCTGTAGCAGATGTTGCAATTATTTGCAAGAATAATAAAAAATATAATTCTTTTTATTTACAATTAGATTAAATAGATGATCTAGTCCAGTGTACTATCAACCTTCCAACACAGATATGGGCCTGTTGCTATACGGTTATNGCACGGAAAATTATAAACACTTGTCCAGCGACTACTTGTCTTAACATAAGTAGTTTATTGTTTAGCTTTTTATTTTGCAAATATTTAGCTAATAATATTGTTTAGAATCTTAGCTGTAGCAGATGTTGCAATTATTTGCAAGAATAATAAAAAATATAATTCTTTTTATTTACAATAAGATTAAATAGATGATCTAGTCCAGTGTACTATCAACCTTCCAACACAGATATGGGCCTGTTGCTATACGGTTATNTAGATTAAATAGATGATCTAGTCCAGTGTACTATCAACCTTCCAACACAGATATGGGCCTGTTGCTATACGGTTATACCTATGCAACCTAGTGAACGTGAATGTAAAACTGAGGGTATTAAAAAATAATATTATATCTTTCATCCAACACGCGAGCCTCTATGTTTGTTGTGTTAAAAAAAAATAACACTTAAATAATAAAACTAGCCTAGTGACACTAGTTGGGTAGAGTCCGAAGAATTTTAATCGAAACGAGTGTCATTGTGCTGATACTTTATATCGTGAATTTCCACGCGACATTTGCTCTAGAGATCCGTATTATATTTTCGGGCTATGTATTAAACACTCAGACATTCAGTTGACTATTTCACGCCTGCCAATAGCGTTCTCCTCGGGAATATTTAAGGACGAATCAGTAGCAAGTAAGTGAGTAACGTAATCAACTACCATCTGAGCTAAATGATGACAATCCAGCAGTCGACTTTGAAATACACAGACAGTGGAATGTATGGTTCGCGGTCACAAAACGGCAGTAGACTGCAGTGGCGCTTCATTAAGGGCGCTGTATGGCCGGCGATAGCACGCGTGTCTGAGGTCTAGAAGCCTGGGTGCACGCTAAGAGATTGTTCGCTAATATTAAGACTTCGACTTCGATTTAACAATGTTTTTTGTTGACAATCAGTGATAGGTACATAGAAATAAACAGTGAACATATAACAGAGAATTATACATGCCAGCGTGAAAATTACGCTCCTCTGTAATCCAGGGTATCGCAAGGAATACCGNTATTGACAATCAGTGATAGGTACATAGAAATAAACAGTGGACATATAACAGAGAATTATACATGCCAGCGTGAAAATTACGCTCCTCTGTAATCCAGGGTATCGCAAGGAATACCGATTGCAAACTGAAACAGACAAATAAGGGCAAGTGAAAAGAAAAGAAGGAATGCTAACCAAAATCCCCAGATATACAATCCCAGTATATACGTATAGTGAGAAATAGCGGGTGTTAATGTTCTTTCGCCATACATCCATGGAAGTGTTCATACATTTGCTCAGGAGACAGTCAAATGCATAGGGAAGTTGCCNGCAGTGTTCACACATTTGCTCAGGAAACAGTCAAATGCATAGGGAAGTTGCCAATTATGTATTTTAGCGGTGCTAGACATCCCTGTATTTGCAGCCTGATAGTTGGTAGTATTTCCATACAGTGTATATTTTAAAAATTTCCATTACAGTTTAGGAAGTTTACTAGAAAAAATTGTTACATTGTGCGTTAGGGCGACTTAGGTTCGCGCATGTAGTGCCTGGGCGCTTTTACGTGCGAGGCACTGAACTGGCATGCAGTTTTCCTCTCCTCGACTCACCCCACTAAAACTTTCCTTGTGATCGTGTCATTTTGTCGTGTAACAACGAAGACAGGCGTTCTGCATGTCCGTCAGCTATGTTAAATAGCCGGTATCGGAAGTTTAATACCTAAAAATTATTGTGGATCACTCGTATTAGCCCCTTTCCACTTTAATAGAGACCAAAATAGAAAATAGAATCTAGTTATCTGTCACAGAAAATGTGTTAAATGCTATTCGCAAGAAGACGATGCCCGAAAACATTGAAAAGTTTTAAAATGACAACTGTACGACTGGACCTTTGCCGAAGCAAGCGAGGTTCCTAATGAATGAATACATGTATTTTGCCAGCGGAATGTCAGACTGTCGTGTTCTGCTTGCTGTCCACGTACTTCCTGTCATTTTGTGATACAAATGATGACTTTTAGTTCAGCCAAAGGAAATTTCTACGAACAAGTATAGCTTGCATTTCATGTACGCCTGCGAGTTTACAAAAACAACGGGGCGTTACGTATTTTTTTCAAGCCTAAACAAGAAAAGAACTATAAACACAGATGACTACGTTGTTAAATATTTCACCCCACTCCTTTCTTCTTTAATCCGTTCAGTCACCGCATCCACGGTTGTGAACACGTTGCACGTGAATGATGTATATGACCAGTGTTGTACGCAGCAATGCATCAGTGCTCAGTTTTCCTTGTGGTTAAATTGATTTGTGGAATTTTCTTCAGCTTGTTGGTTAATGCCACTAAAGGCTTCTCGTGGTAAAGTACGCACTTTTTAAATCAACTTCTGGAAAATGTCACTGCCTCCACATGCAAATAGTTAAACGGACCCACTGAGTGACGTGTGGCCACTGAGGTTGGTAATGACGGAGGGAAAGTAGTTCTATGACTTGATGTTGATTTAAAATTCCGAAGTAAACTTTCGTGAATACTGAAAATATTTATTTTTGTTTCAGGTATTTTAATGCATAAAAATGAAATCATAAGCAAATTCGTAAAATAATTAACTTTCCTAATTATCTGACAGTTAAACTCGACCAACGCATTAATAAAATGGTGAGGCTCATAACAATGTTAATTTAATATAAGGTGGAGGAATGCACAACGTGACTTTGTATAGATCTTATGCAGGGATTTCAAAAGTGCTCAGTTTATCGAGAACAGCCTATATCATCGAGCAAGCGGTGCGTTTTTCGCTGATTGCAGGACAAGTGCTGAACACAAGTACACCTCGCGCCAAAAAAAAAATTGCATGATTGCAACATTCGAGCTCTGAAATTAAATTGCGACCGAGCGGGTTAAGCCCGAGCTACACGCGAGCGCCGCCTGCAATAATTGTCACCGCCGCGTCGGGCGTAGTTGTTCGCTAAGCTGCCCCGCGAGGGGCCTGGTCCATTACAGACGCGAATCAATGTCACATTCGGTGGCTGTCGCAGCAGCTTTTCGAGATTTGTCGTCGGGAGGTGACGAGCTATTGATCCGCGACTTGTATTCGGACGCAGCGCGCGAGCGGCAGGCATCACGTCAGATCCGGACAGCGGGAGAGTGACAATGCGAGCAGACCGCATAAAGCGCTCTGCCCGCGCTCTGTTACTCTCCGTCAACGACCACGCTTACTCATCGCCACGGCCCTAAATATACGCACGTTTCAAATAAAACACGCTGTGCGCAGGCCCCTAGCTAGAGCTTCGCATAGGAAGAAGTTTAAACATAATACGGAAACAGGAGTGTAAATTTTGAAACTTCATTTAGAAAAGACTGTGATGGTTTAACAAAATGCAGTGAATACATGAAGATTATTATTTTTGAAAAGACTGTGATGTTTTAACATAATGCAGAGAGTACATAACATTTTTATTTTTGAAAAGACTGTGATGGTTTATCATAATGCAGTGAATACATAAAATTTTTGCAATGCTTTGACAGATTAGTCTTTAAATGAATATATTATTTTCACAATTTAAAACAATTTTTAAGGCTCCCGCCTACCTTCAGCTTTTTTTCCCGCGTTTGAGGCCGTGAAGCAAGGGAGCATAAGGGCGACATTGTCACGCGCATCAAGTACGCCATCGCCGCTAAGCGCAAGGCTCCCAACTGGTGCGCAGTGTTCTCGTCGCTCTACAGGCACATATGGAACATTCAGCGGCGTCCCTATTATTTTATTGCTGGAATGTCTGTAGGATGTTTCAGTGGAGACCCTCGAGAAGTTTCGTATGTATCTGATGTGTATATTTCGAGATACAGCACTAAAAAAACTGTTTTTAGCATTTTGGAGTATTGTTTTAATGTGCGTGACGTCTTGCAATTACTCAACAACCCTCGTCTATGTGTGTGTTGTTTTCGTAGAGCAGCACATTGGACCCAGCACGTTTAATAGTTTCATAGAAGACGAGTTTTTCAAACTCTCTGCGACGCGGTTCGAGCGCCAGGTAGGCGGGAACCTTAATGCTTGCGTGAGGCGCATGCGGGAGCCGGCGGCGACTGACGGCAATCTTAGACGTGGGCGAAAAATACCTGGTGTTTTATCTAACGTCACCGATGTGCTGGCCCGCAGATTTTGGTCCCACACGAAACAATTCGTCAATATTAATCGATTTAAGTCATAATATGCCAAGTATCGATGTTGTTAATTTCATTTCATTCACATGTACAGGCTGTTCACGGCAAAGAAAGCAGTTTTTAAATCAACCTTCGAAAAATGTTACTGGCCCTGCCTGCATATACAGTGTTTTAACGGACACACCGACTGGCATGCGCCCAGTAGAGTTGGTAACGACTTAAGGGAAATAGTTGCATGTTTAAACTTGGAATTATGTGTATAGGTAAACAATTTAAAGTGCAAAAATTATTAATATTTTTTTTTTGTGAATGTAAGCGTGAGTGTTAGAATTAGAAAATTTTTAAAATATATATTTTTGTAATAATTACTTAATTTTACTTGACCGATGTATTACTAAAATGATAAGGCCCGTGACAACGTTAATTTCACATTTGGCGGAAATATACACAAAGTGCAATGTACATATGTCTTAAGCAGGGCTTGCAAAAGTGCTCATTTAACCGTGAACATTCTATATCAGAGAAATTTATTACTCGCTCTCGCAGACGTATTTACGTAAATCTCACGGTCTTGTCCCCAACACAACCAACAAACCCTGATTTTTTATTTTTTAATCAAAAGTGGATGTTATTAAACATTACGGCAAAAAAAAGTCTTAAACTTGAAATGTTTACTGCCCGTGGTTAAAATAAAATAAAATGAGGGGAGTTGTCTCAGTTCTTAGATGTCTGAGGACTAATTCTCATAGTTCACCGTCGAGTGTCACAAACTCTAGTAAAACTTAATTTTCATTAGGCATTTTGAACTTCAATAAACGCAACAAGGCCTTAGCAGCGGAATAATTCACATCTAAGAATGGAGAAGGAATCTGCCAGCGCCTGTATTAGGGAACCCCTCAAGATTTGGCCTGGAGTGATTTCGGAAAAACCTGGAAAACCGAAACCAGGATGGCCTGACCTGGTATCGAACGCGGACCTTCCTAAATGCGAGGTCATCTGTTTACCACTTTGCTAGCTCACCCAGTAAAAATCACTGCGTTTAGTCACATCCAGGGCCGTATACAGGATGGGTGGGAACTCGCAAATACGAACTGTGGCATACGATTCTATGGCAAAATGTAAGGCGAAATTACGTTTAGGTGAAATTGCATTTGAGGATTAGTTTCTGAGGAAACCGACATGACATGTCTGCAACGTGTAGGCATGGCCACCTCGGTCACCAGACCTCACTCCCCAGGACTTCTTTTTGTGGCCTCAACTAAAGTCTCTGGTGTATCAGCCACACTATCCGCTGCAGTCGCCTGAGGACATCAATCATCGCGCGGCTACATGCTGCTACCACAACGACTGACGTCATGCTGGGCCGTTTGCAGGGAGCATGCATTACACGCGCTGACAAATACATAGCAATGCGTGGAGCCAACTTTGAACATCTATTGTGAATGTTTTTAAAGGTTTGTAAAACCAGTATGTGTGTAATAGTATTAAAGTTCTTTCATCATGTTGCATGTATTTTACCTCAGAAACTACACTGAAGAGTCAAAAAAACTGGTATAGGCGTGCGTATACAAATAACCGAGGTATGGAACCAATCAGACTAACGCGATGCGGTCGGCAGCTAGATCGGTTATTGCTGCTACAATGGCAGGTTATCAAGATTTAAGTGAATTTGAACGTGGTGTTATAGTCGGCGCACGAGAGATGGGACATAGCATCTCCGAGGTAGCAATAACATTTGGATGTTCGCGTACGACCATTTCACGAGTGTGCCGTGAATATCGGGAATCTGGTAAAACAACGCATCTTCGACATCGCTGCGGCCGGAAAAAGATCGTGAAAGAACGGAACAAACGACGACTGACGAGAATCATTAAACGTGACAGANATGTGACAGACGTGCAACCCTTTCACAAATTGTTGCAGATTGGATTTGTGGACTGCCCTGCAGGGTTCATGGCGTGAATTGCCTCCTGCATACCTTCAGACATTAGTCGAGTCCATTCCACGTCGTCTTGCGGCACTTCTGCGTGCTCGGGAGGCCCTAAACGATATTAGGCAGGTGTACTAGTTTTTTTTGGCTCTTCAGTGTGTGTCTCAATGCAATTTCACCGTAAGATATTTTCGCCTTACATTTAGCCATATAATCGTATGCCGCATTTCGTATTCGCGAGTTTCCCACCCACCCGACAATAGAGTCGAGAAAATTTTGGGTGGGTGGGGGATGCTGAAACACCTCCTTTATCGCCCCTGTGACATTTTAAATTTTTACAGTTTGACCAAGAATATCAAGTTGTGCAGGAAATGTAGACATAATACTTTCGAATCACTCTAATAAAACCTAAATACGCAGACAATACTGCAGTCAAAATTATTTACCTAATTTCGGGCGAGGTCATATTTGTTACGGAGTTAGAGTGTCGGAATGGACCACCTTGCAAACGGTACATCGTAAGCATTACATTTCCCTCTTAATACCTCACGCATCGGTGTGATTTTAAAGACGTTTTATGTCAATAAATTTCCTACTTCTCCTAATATTGTATATTGCTCTAAGCGCATTATTCCTCAACTAAAAAGTGAGAACAGTATCCATTATTTCATTCAATGTTAGCCACGGACTCCATATATTCTGAATGTCTTGAGTTCCTGTGTAACAATTTTTAACAGTACAACCTTTGGAAAATGAACATCTACGCATATTTCTCGCCTAAGGTAGGGCGACGTGTAGTATGTATGAGAGGAGAATGGTGCTAATAGGGGCCGGTTGCCCTACCCAAGGTATAAACCTGTCGCTCCGACCAGTCCGAAGAATGGATGACGTGAAACGAGATGGGGGTGGAGACGCAGTGGATTGAAGACGGGGAAGAAACGGGACAGCCCCGAGAAAACCCCAACACATCAATTTGCAACATTTTCCTTTGCGCGTCTTTAAGTGTAAGACAACGCAAACTTTAACTTTGCCACCTGTAATGCCAGAAAATTAATTTAATGAATTAGTAATTTCGATAAATTTCTATCCAAACGTTTGTAAATTATTTTTCTTTCTCTGCTTATTAATACAACAGTGTCACATATGATGCTGTACTAAATTATGGGACATAATTTGGTGTTATTTTTATGTTGCAGTGTACTAACTTCAAATCCCTGGGGAGTTATGTAACTTCAAGTGATTGCCAACATTACTGAAATGGTTTTCTCAGCTCAAGAGTTTTCAAAGTACATTGCTATTAAGAGTTCTCCCTAGTTGTCATATACGACTCATTGCACGCAGTTGTCTCAATTCTAATTAAAAAGAGCTATGCAATATTTCAAAGTATTTTTTTTCAGGGCAGAAAAGATAGTGAATACTTTGTTCTCAATTTATAAACTCGGTTATTGAAGCATAAATGTGGTCGTTGAAAAGTGTCAAAGTCAGTAATAATCGCTGTAAGTTTCCCTCTGTTTAGCATGTTTGTTTCTTTGTAACAGAGTTTTTTAAACTACAGCGACAATTCTGCGTATTTTCTAAACAGATTGCTGTATTAAAACCCTATAGCCAGAACTTGCAATTCTGCACGCGCGAGGCTTTTTTTCCCCGTCGCAGTCGCAAAGCTTCCTTACGGCCGCACGTGACCTTGAGGCGTTCAATTTTTTTTTGAGGTGCCTTAAAAGCATGATTTTAGACTGGAGTGGCGGAGTACGAAGGCGCACAGCGCCTGTGATCGTGAAAACCGTGGCTTATCCGAGAGAGTGCGCGAAATAACATGCGCTATCTTCCGTCTGGCGCAGACACGTGGTGGGCATAGATCTTTTTTAATGGAGCAGTTTGTATTCTGACGATGCGATACTTTTCTGGAGAGCAAAAAAAAAAAAAATAAGCGAAGAGGGTGGGAGTTAGGTTTTTGTGAATTTTTTTTTCTTAGCGGGTAGTGTGTTATCTGGCGGCAGAAGCCACTTTCCCGAACTGTAAACAAGTTAAAATAAGAAACTCGGCTCTCACAGACGCCGCCTGTCTCACCGCTGCGTCACGCCGTAAGCTGACTCGAGCGCGACGAATAATCTGGGGGAGGAGGAATTGTGTGGAGCAAGGTAAGTATGGTTTAAAGGATCCTGTTTTCCCGCTACGTGCTCGAGTTATTAAAGGCCCCAGCGAAAGAGGTGCCATTAAGGACAAGATATGACCACCTGGAGTGTGATTACACCTTTAATACGAGAATTATTTTTTTTTTCTCTTGCATATAATGCCGTGCACACAGAATCTTTTCTACGGTCACTCCTAAATTGAAAATATTGCTTACGTTTAAAAGTATTGTATATTCAAAATGCTCCAGCAGAGACATAATTCCGCGAACACAGATTTTTTTGTGCTTATTCACGAAAAATACGCATCTTTTTTTTTTTAGATACTTAGAGTACGCCCTAGCATCTTGACATCAAAAGTATTTATTTAAATTTCTCCAGCACGCGAACTTGTTTGGAGTAACTAAACTTGAAAACAAGGTTTGTCAAGATACACCGGAACGCATAAAACGTAAANCATATAATGCCGTGCACACAGAATCTTTTCTACGGTCACTCCTAAATTGAAAATATTGCTTACGTTTAAATGTATTGTATATTCAAAATGCTCCAGCAGAGACATAATTCCGCGAACACTGATTTTTTTGTGCTTATTCACGGAAAATACGCATTTTTTTTTTTAGACACTTAGAGTACGCCCTAGCATCTTGACATCAAAAGTATTTATTTAAATTTCTCCGGCACGCGAACTTGTTTGGAGTAACTAAACTTGAAAACAAGGTTTGTCAAGATACACCGGAACGCATAAAACGTAAAATATATAATGTTAAAAGGAAATAGTTCCGTAGATCATTAGGATCCTTCACCCTTGTGCTCATTGTTTAGAAAAAAAAGGTTTCAAATAAATTATTTTTTAACACACATTTATAAAATAATTCTGGTAGTAATGTAAGGAATATCAAAATAGTAAAATTTTTGAAAATATATAAATACAAACTTTGGTTTAACTAGACGTAAAACTTAATGGGATAAGATGGATTTCCATGACGTTCCATTACGATGTAATAATGGTGGAACATGTTAAACATGCGAAGTTAATAAAATAAATACTGTAAAACAAAATCAATATGCATGATTAATTTATACCTGTGCTGCGCTGTAACTTATCGTCAGCTACCATTCAGAATTAAATTTCATTTTTGTACAGTTCCTATTGAACCAGGTTCAGTAGAAACCGCTTAAAGATTGCGCCAAAAACTGTGTATGGTTTTACGAATAAGGCTAGCATATATTTCCAAATACAGAAATAAAAGGGAATAAGAATTTTACTTCAGAGATATTGCTGACGATGAAGTAAAAAAGTTTCTCCTCAAAACTAAAGGATAGGCTCAATTATAAAAAATGCGTGAGGTATAACAACAAAGCAAAATATTTTTGCAGCACTAGATGTAAATGAAATTTGGTCTCACTTAGTTCGATATCCATAGACACACAATCAATCACAATGCAAACTTGAGTATTCTCTTATCTATAACGAATAAATATATCATAGAATAATTTTTTTTTAAAGAAGGTTTCCACATTTCCTAACTATCAAAAATAAGCGTAAAAGTTTTGAACATACGGTAGTCATTGCGATAAATCTTAACATTTGTTTTTCTTTGCAAGTTAATTTCGGACATAAATTTTGTATAATTTTTTGTTAATTTATTTGAAACACGGATTGTGAGCAATTTTATATTCCGTACATTTGTTATTTATGTTTCCCACTACAAAAGAAAAACGTTATAGAATTTAAAATATCCCATATTAATTTTTTCAGTTCAGGAACAACAGATTACTAGAAATCGGGAATATAAAAAGAATATACTAATATTAAAATATATTTTAAACTTAGCAAACAGAATTAAGAACGAAGCGAAAAATTATTTGGTTTTTTATCTAGGGCATTTCGAATACAAACCTTAACATGTATCATATTGACGTTAAAAAGGTATAAATAGCGATACAGAAACCTCAAGAGTTACGAGTATATTATAAAACGGCTTAGGAAAACCCTTCTTATTTATTGTGGCATTAGTAAATAGAGTTTATTTTATGGCATTAACACGCTATTGTAAACACTCTAATATGAGAGGAGAGTTACTATAAAATAGTTCTCCTTAATGCGTCCTTGTCGCCTCCTTATTGTACATTTTTGCATTGCACGGTTTAATTTTTGTAGGTGTTTGAAGGAATAAGACGTTTTATGTTTTTTGCCCATATCTCACTTATTTGTTACCTCCTATACTGATGTTCTGTGGTGTAGGTTTTTCAATGCGATCGCCATATATTGGCTGTTTTTTAAACTTATTTTAACTTATAAATTATTATTTCATTTTTCAGGATGTACATTAATTTTCATTGCCGATTACTATGGTTGGTTTTTGT
>NQII01006456.1:2837-83253 GCA_002778355.1 Clitarchus hookeri | reverse complement strand
TGGTGAGGATGGTGCGGAAGGTGAGGATGGTGTGGATTGTGAGGGGCAGCTGCATCGTTGTGAGGATGGCGCGGATGGTGAGGGGCAGGTGCATCGTGGTGAGGATGGCTCGGATGGTGAGGGGCAGGTGCATCGTGGTGAGGATGGTGCGGATGGTGAGGGGGAGGTTCATCCTTGATGAGGATGGTGCTTTTGGTGAGAGGCAGGTTCATCGTGATGAGGATGGTGCGGATGGTGAGGGGCAGATGCATCGTGGTGAGGATGGTGCGGAAGGTGAGGATGGTGTGGATTGTGAGAGGCAGCTGCATCGTTGTGAGGATGGTGTGGATAGAGAGGGGCTGGTTCATCGTGGTTAGGATGGTGCGGATGGTGTGGATCAGGTGCATCGTGGTGAGGATGGTGCGGAAGGTGAGGATTGGCCGGAAGATGAGGGGCAGGTGCATCGTGGTGAGGATGGTGCGGAAGGTGAGGATTGGCCGGATTGTGAGGGGCAGGTGCATCGTGGTGAGGATTGTGCGGAAGGTGAGGATGGTGCGGACGATGGTATGTTATGTATGGGTAGGGTATGGTATGGTTTGTGTGGGCCGTGAGGGGGTAGAGAGGTTTGCTGTAGGAGGTAGGGATGGTGATGCTCGATGATGATGGTTAGGGGGTTGGTGTTGGTGTCTGGTGAGGGGATGTGTGTTGCTGTTTGGTGAGGGAATGAGTGGATGTGTGTGCTAATTTTCACTATTATTTCTTGTTACAGGTATTTTTTCATTGATGGGAGGGGATTAATACGTCTTCTGATGCACTGGGTACCGAACTGGAAGGCCGAAATTATTTAATTTGCACTAAAATAATTGCAAGGGCAATATTACTCGAAAAAAGTAGAAAAATGGCATTACGATCTGCAGCGACACTCTAAAACGATATAATTATTAAACATTGAAGGTGGCAGACCGATACGTTTTAATTTTTTTTATATAATTTATGAATATATTTTACATTAAACTCATTTATAGGGTTATGGGTTGCTGAAATGGCCGGCCGCGGGTTGGAGAGGAGATAAACTAGCCTGTTGGCAGTGTCTGTGACGTCAACCAAGATAGCGGTTAAGTCCTACTTCCTTATGCCAGATNGAGATAAACTAGCCTGTTGGCAGTGTCTGTGACGTCAACCAAGATAGCGGTTAAGTCCTACTTCCTTATGCCAGATACCAGTTGTGTCAATGTTGGCTATCCTACACGACTGTCCAGCTCGTTTATCAAATTACTTAAATCTTGTGCTTAAATCTGCATAATGTTTATGTTAGTAATTATAGCTTGCTACTTTGTCTTTGCTTATAAGACATAGTGATTTTTCACATTTGCAAGATTCAAGTCAATAATTTCCGTGTTATTAACCATATGTTGTGTAAAATGTTTTGTAAATCATTAATTTAATTAATGGCAACAACCTAACATGCAATTATTATGCGGTTAATTNTTTGTGTAAAATGTTTTGTAAATCATTAATTTAATTAATGGCAACAACCTAACATGCAATTATTATGCGGTTAATTACAACATAAAGATAAATGCTTTAACTTCGACAACAGAATTTACAAAAAAGGCGCTATATAATATAATATCTCAACATAACGACAACCAAGTGAAAGTAACGAGCTCTACCTTAAGAGCGCCGCCTACCTGGAAATGTTTTGTTTGTTTGAGGCACAGAAGCAAGAGAGCTATAAGGGCGAAACTGACACGCGCGCCTCGTACCCGTCGCTCGTATACGCAAGGCTCTGAACTGGCAAGCAGAGTTCTCGTCGTGCTGCGTGTATATATGGAATTGTAAGCGCTGATGCTATACATTTATTAGTGGACAGTCTGCAGAAAAGTTTAGTGCAGGGCCCTATAACAATTTTTAATATTTTCTAACAGTATATTTTGAAAATAAGTATGAAAAAGCTGTTTTAAGCTCTGCATAAAGGTTCGAGAAAATAATTTATAATGTTCTTCATGTCTGTAGAGTACAATTCGTCCCTCGTACAAAGTGTATTTTTTAGTATAACGATAAAAAGGGAACTTTTAAAGTGGTTTAGTAAAAGAAAAGCGGAATTCAAACACTCTGCAGCGCAATTCAAGCCACAGGTAGGTGTGGCCCTTTACGTGATGGCGAATGAGACTATAGTGTCTTGTTAACAGGTACGGCAATCACGCTGAACATACAGAGCGGAAAACTAGAACAACCAATCAGAAACCATCCTCGTTTTTCTCACTAGCTCACGCCGAAATTTCTGCTGCAGAAAGAGCAGACTTCGCCCTTATTTCCTTGAAATCAGTTTGTTACAATTTTTTTTTGATAATTAGGGTTTGCATAAATTGTAAGAATATAGAATAGTTCAACGTATTTATATATATTGAAATATATTATCAATAAAGATAATCTTATTCAACACGCTTGTTGAATATATGTAGTTTGGAAGTGGACCGATAGATGGCGCAATNTATCAATAAAGATAATCTTATTCAACACGCTTGTTGAATATATGTAGTTTGGAAGTGGACCGATAGATGGCGCAATACTGCAAAGTAGTGGCTATTTCCGGAAATAGTAACATGTAACAAAATTACAATACGTGAAAAAAACGTTTTGTAAAATTTCGTATTTCAGTGGAATTAATGAAATAGGGTTGAAACATGACAACATCTAATTTTCTGTACATAATTTATTTTTTAATATTTATATTAAGAATAAATAAAAAAATTTCGTGGCCAAAACAACCTGGCAACAGAAAGGTAACGCANTATCAATAAAGATAATCTTATTCAACACGCTTGTTGAATATATGTAGTTTGGAAGTGGACCGATAGATGGCGCAATGCTGCAAAGTAGTGGCTATTTCCGGAAATAGTAACATGTAACAAAATTACAATACGTGAAAAAAACGTTTTGTAAAATTTCGTATTTCAGTGGAATTAATGAAATAGGGTTGAAACATGACAACATCTAATTTTCTGTACATAATTTCTTTTTTAATATTTATATTAAGAATAAATAAAAAAATTTCGTGGCCAAAACAACCTGGCAACAGAAAGGTAAAGCANCTTTTTTAATATTTATATTAAGAATAAATAAAAAAATTTCGTGGCCAAAACAACCTGGCAACAGAAAGGTAAAGCAGAAAAATCTGTTTACACCTGAAGAACCATATTTTTACACGTTCGCTGCTTTGTTACACGCTGGCGAGTGGACGTGAAGGACAAAGCAGTTACATAATAACGGTGGTGAGTCACAAGCGATGTTTTGAAGGTTAAAAGAGCTATAATCCCAGACGTACATATATGTTACAAAAAGAGTGAGCCAATTGAAAATCATTTTCGCGGCGCGCGCTGCTGACCTAGGTTGTATTAAGTTTCTGCCGTTATATAAAGAATTATCTAGTGGTTTACTACCATAGTTTTGGTCAGCATGACTCGGGGTGCGTAGATCTTTCCAGGTCAAGGCCGGCAGAGTATAAATAGTGCGACGGGCCTCCAGGCCAGGAGTTGATGAGAAGATGAGTGGCTGGAGTTTGCGATATACGACGGACGAGCGAAACGAGTGTTGAGAAAAGTTACCAGCGGGAGGAAAATCTACGACTGCGAGCATCGGCGCAGTGATGAGTGAGTACTATTGGCAGGCTGGAGTATTGGACTGGGTGCCTGAGTGGAATACATTGCAAATTATGGCAACAGACAGACTGAAAATTGTAATGAGTATGAGTTAATTGACTATAACCAAACAGACATATTTAGAAATACGTTAATTAAAGTAAAAATAGACACGCCAATTCAGTGCTTTGTGCGTAGAGCCGATAAGAGAGTTGATGCGCATGTCTCGTTCGCCAATAGCGCTCCCACATTTTAAGGTCTCAGACGTGATAAAATTCCTTCAATCAGACGGCCACCTTAAGGTAGCATGCAGTCTTCCCGTCGAAGTCTCCTCTGTGAGACTTTCAGCGGAGACCGTACCATTTTATGACGTAGTAATACAAATAGATTTTTGATGCAAGTCCCTATTCCATTTTTAATATTTTGTACTGGTATGTTCATACCTAAAAATTACCGTGCAAACACTTGTTTGAGTCATTTTAAGTATCACAAAATCGTGCTTTAGAGATAAATGGAAAAACTGAAAAATGTATATATGCGCGTAACGTTTCTTAAAAACTATTCGTAAGCAGACCTCACTCAGACACGTTGGACGGTTTTTTAATAAACATTTTCTGCTGGAGCTCTGCGCGCCGTTCAGCGGCCAACCCAGGCTTCCGCCTTAATAGTGGATATCGGGGCACAGTAGGTACTCACAGGTGACCCTCAGCCTTCATCGGTCCTCCAGTATGCCAGCGGCCAACCCAGGCTTCCGCCTTAATAAGCGGATATCGGGGCACAGTGGGTACTCACAGGCGACCCTCAGCCTTCGTCGGTCCTCCAGTATGCCAGCGGCCAACCCAGGCTGCCACCTTAATAAGCGGATATCGGGGCACAGTGGGTACTCACAGGCGACCCTCAGCCTTCGTCGGTCCTCCAGTATACCCCCGGGGAAGTGCGGGTTCTCTGCCCGGCATGCCAGCTCCTTGCCGTCGTCGCCCGACGCGGGCTGGAACGTCAGTGAGCTTGTAGTGCTGTTCCTACCCTCCATTATCTGCAACACACAAACACACATGTTGAGTGAAGTGGAGAGATTTAAGCAGCTCTTAAGGGTGTCAAACCCCAAAAACCTAATCATTTTATATTTGTACGAAGCGTTGTTTAATTCGTACGCATTTTATCCGAAGATATTTTCCTCTAATAAAAATGTTTAATCTTTATATTTTTTGTATAATTTCACGTCAAATAGAACATTCTTCTGTTTTGATGCATCTGTAATAACAAATATATGTACTAAGTTGTATAGATGGAAAAATTTACAAAGTTTACTAATTCCATATGCTACTGCGTGACACATGTGTATTAATCAAATAACAAGCCATATATATGATAAAAAAATTTCTAATAAAATCATTTGCATATATTGAAACTTTTTTTAACGTATGAACTGTTATTTGGTTATTATATTTACGTTGTTAATTTTTTCATCTGTACAAAATAGTATTTGTTATTACCGTTGCCACAAAATAGAAACATTTTGTATTTGACATTAAATTATAAAAAAAAATATGGTGTACTTTTTTTATTAGAAGAATATGTCATCACATACAATGCGTACGAATTGAACTATGTTTGGTGCAATTATAACATAATTAAATTTTGGGCACTAACACCATCGAGTTGTTGAGAACCTATGAGGGTGATTGAGGTGTGTATGGAGCTGCGCCGTAATGCAAGGGTAGGGGAAACGGGAGATTCCCGAGAAAATCCGTCGACCAGAAGCATTGCCCTGCACGGTTTTCACGTGCAAAAATCTGGGAATCGAACGCGGTTTGCCAAGGTGGGAGGCGAGTAGTCTGACCACTAAACCTCTGTGGCCCCACAGTTTCGCATTTGGAACAGATTTTTCTGTATTTTATATGTTAAAAATCAGGATAATTACAATAAACTAAAATCAAGTTAAAAATAACTTCGTAACCAAGTAAATTCTTTCACTACTATCATTCACGTAGATTAAAATTTTATTCTAAAATAACTATTTCACTTTTATTATTCATGTAGATTAAAATTTTATTCTAAAATAACTTCTTTGGAAATCTGCGCATCTAGCGGCGGAAATTTTCTCTATGTCAAAACCTTCCATAAGAAAACTCGTTTTGTTCCTAACCTGAGTAATATCAAACTTAGTAAAGTATAGTGATGTGTTGTGGAAGAACGGAATAGAGGTGACGAGAGTAGTGTGTATAAGCCGAAGCGGGGACAATGTTTTTTAAATGGGAGTGTGTGGCTGTGGCTGTGGCTGGGAGTCTTCGGCTCGACTCGGGAGTGCTCGGCAGGCCTCGGAAGATCTGGAGACACCTACTTCGGTTCGACTCTGGATTGCTGGCCTACCCGAAGGAGATCAGTGGTTACGTCAATTACCCTTCAAGCATATATTTCTGTATCTGGCAGACATATTACATTTATAGGTATAGTGTATGCGAAATCGAATATCTGTATTTATTGTCCTATTATAAAAATTATGTTTTCATCTAACAGATCACCTACACAGAAAATGTATATGGTGAAAATTTTTTGCTAACCATAATAATCGGATTTATTAAGTCAAAATGTAAATAATTTAATATAATTACCAGGTAAATTTATATATATATATAAAGCAGTTTTTAAAATTCGTATATGCAACGACTTTAGAGAAACCATTAAGGACTATTTTCCCCTCTGTCTCTTTCCCTTTCTCTCTCTTACTCTCTGCCATTACTTTTCTCTCTTTCATTCAGCTTCTCCATTCAAACCAGTTTACCATCAAATCAATATATTTTAACTATACATTTTTGATTTATCGAGTTGGCTTTTAAATTCATGACGATAGTTCGTGCCGTTTTTTTATAAGCAACGATTGTCTGAAGAACTTAAAACCGACCACCTCCGGCCTCGAGTCGCTCTGTAATCATCGTATGGTTCATGATAACACCGCTTGTCAAGACATTCATACCCAACATTAAAAGCATGAAAGGACAGCACAAAAAAAAACATAATAATCTCAATCAAAACTTTTATTTATGTTACAAATTCGTGCATATTAGCACCTGAAAAATAACTTTTGTGCGTTTGCACCATGGGCAGCGAAATGTCTCTAGCAACAGTTGCCTGTAGAAATAATACTGTCTATTAATTGTTTAATTCAGAGGGGTGAAAAGGGGTCATATGCAAATACCTTCGGGTTGGCACTTCGGTGTAAATGCACAGTGAGTCAGTGCACGAATGCCAAAATGTATGCCTCTTTCCCCGCATTTCCAGGCTAGCTCTCCATGTGTTTGTTTACAAACAAGCAAGGAGCATGGTTTTTTTTTTCCCCGTGCAGGTGTATAGTAGGTGTAGAGAGTACTGTGTTTCATGATGTGAAGAATTATATAATTTATTTTAAGGACACAATTGCATACCGAAGTAGTAAAAGGTATCGTAACTGATGTCATTTTTTAAATTATTATTACAATTGCAAGTGTATTAGAGAGAGAGAGAGAGAGAGAGAGAGAGAGAGAGAGAGAGATTGATTTAAGGCAGCAGTAAGGATCTGGCGTCTAGCAGGGCATCGAAGGCCGTCTTGCCGGCTATGTAATTTCTGTCCAGCACAAAATGACCATGCGAACATGCATGCGCACTCACCTCTTGGGTTAATAATATTTGCTGATGGCTACTACTTGGGTGTGTCGGTGGAAGAAAATATTTATTGATGAGATGCATCATTGCTTGCTCGTGGCATCTGAGGTTCTAAGTATATATAAGGCGATTAGGATCACAAGTTTCATAGTTGATCTGATGCGAGATCACCTTCTCTTTCCTGGCCTTCGTACCCATTATTCTGGTAAGTTATTTAAGCTACACTGCTCGCTCACAAGTGGCTGGTGGTCATGTAACAAACGGGTGTCAGCAGGTTTATAAGGCAGACAGAATCGCGAAACATCTCAGTTCTTCGCTGATGCAACAGGTGACAGATCGTTTTCTCTATCCTGAACTTCTTAGCTCACAATTCGGTAAGTTTTTTTAACGGCACAATGCTCGTTCGCGATTGGCTGTTGGTCATGTGACAATCGGGTTAAACAGGTATATAAGGCGGGCAGATTCACGTATTGTCTCTGTTCTTCTTCTGATGCGACATATGACAGATCGTCATCTCACTACTAACATTCTTTACGATCATTTTGGTAAGTTGTATTGCGTTTGGCTCATCCATCACAGTATGCATGTTATAATTCGTCGTGCTCGTAATTACACATATATATTTTTGCACCAAAGTAATAAACTCCTCAATTTTGACATATCTGCCCGAACCAGCTTACAATTACAGCATATATTCCATGATGTATGACATGAAGCATTAACAGTTTTAAATCATACTTACTGTAATATATATATATATATATATTTATATATATTTTATAGTCAGCTTCCTATGCTATATGTGTGTGTGGAGTTAACTTATAGTCTAGCTCCTAAAACGTTATTACAAATAAATGTCGTGTTTTATATATTTTACCCAAATATATCACGACGAAGCATATAATTAATGCCGTGCTTGCATCCAGCACCATTAATCTTGTCTTTGTTTTTACAATCGCTGGCTCCAGCTGGACTGCCTACGTCGTCGGCGATACCATTCGTTCCACCATCGAATGGATCTGCAAATGCGATACATCGACTCCCATGTCGCTTGTGCAATAAAACCTTCGCGTTCAAACACGATAGTCAAAGTCAAGAGAAATATGGCTGCACGAATAATGCAGATCGAATGACATATAAGTGTGGAAATTGCTACATGACATTTGCTCCGTCATCATGTGAGCGTCAGCCACCTCCAAGAATCATGACAGGATCTTGGAAGGCTAATGATAATGGTTTCGTTAAGGCCGAAACCGCTTTTAGGCGCAATTTAAAGACATTTGTCGCACAAAACAAGAGCAGTTCCTCAGTATATATTAGCACATTTTTGGATTTAATATGTGTCTTGAGTGTGAATATGCGAGAAATAATACTTCAAAAGAAGATATGGACAAAATATCATTAAAAAAATGGCGAATATATCTGTGTACGAGATTAGTGAAATAAAACATGTCATATATCCCTGCATATGAAAAATATGCAAAGATAAAGAAACATACAAAGAAAGTTGATTGGTGTGGGTGTTGTCAAAAGTTAACCACCTACATCTCCGAATCAAAAAGCTGGAACCTGTACGTAGCTCATCAGACATCGAACTGACAGAATCAGCGAAGAGGAAAGAAGCCATCATCAACCAGAAAAATACCAGATACGATCTGTGTTTCAAGTGGAGTCTGCTTGCTAGATATAACAAAGGCGTACATCCCGAGCGAGTCGACCCCTGCTACGAAACCTTGAATACCAAATTAGGTTTTAGTGGTTTGGAGTTCCCTACCTCTCTGCGGAAAATAAGAATATTTCAGAGGAATAATACTGCTGTATCGATAAATGTGTACTTGCTCACCTACGAGGAGAAGGTCGTACCTGCACGAGTCGTGAAAGAGGAGAGTTCCGAACATTTTGACCTGCTACTATTGACTACTGAGGTAAATGCTCACTATAGCTACGTCAAGAATTTCTCAAGACTGTTGAGCTCAAAATTGACAGCCCAAGGTCCCAATATCCATATATTTATGTGGTGCTTCACATTTCACCATGATTTNTGTTGAGCTCAAAATTGACAGCCCAAGGTCCCAATATCCATATATTTATGTGGTGCTTCACATTTCACCATGATTTGCCACAAAATTCCGGGCTGACTGGACAGCAGTGTTTCGAAGAATACATGAAACACTACAAGGAAAATGCCCCACTGCCTGCTAAAATGCCGCAGCCAGGGCAAAATTGGCGGCAGCCAGTTTTGNCCGCAGCCAGGGCAAAATTGGCGGCAGCCAGTTTTGATATTCAAGAACTACCATCACATGAATACATTGCCGATCGTTGTCTATGGAGACTTCGAAGCCTTGCTCAAGACAGTGCACACCAGTGAACGCGGACTCACCCACTCATACACGTGCACGGACCAGAAGCACGAGGCCTATAGTTTTTGCTATTATTCTCGAGTCGATAATACTGTAATACTTTAATCGCTCCCCTCGCCACTGCGTAAACAACCAGTACTGTATAGCGAGCCGGATGCGGAGAAGTCCTTGATAGAAGCAATAGTGTATATTGTCAATGCGGCCAAAGATATTTACGCCACTCCAAAGAAAATTATGCCGCTCACATTAACTGCAAAGGCAAGCTTCTCACAGGCCGGGCGACGTAATGCTGCTACTGCGAATCGATATTCACAGAAGAAATGACAAAGAGCGCGACCATGATCACTTTATAAGGCGTTACATCGGACCGGCATGCACAAGCTGCAGTCCGCCGCGCAGACGACCGAAGAAACTCGTCGTTTTCTTTCATGACCTGAGCTATGACGAGCATTTCATCATCACGCAGATGGGATACGATACGAAAGACATCGTCATTATTCCGCACACGAGAGAGAAAATGATTACGTTTTCGAAGCAGTAGAAACACAGATTTCTGGTGCATTTTGTCTATGCATTCAGAATCATGGCCCGCAATCTAGCATCCATTGTCAAGTATCAGCCGGCTTTAAAATTTAACAACACGAAGTTCTTTGTGTCTAACAAACTGTCATTCGTAACACGCAAAGGCGTGTTTCAATACGATTATATCGACAGCGAGGAGAAGTGGGAAAAGCCGCGGTTTCCCCCGAAAGAAGCATTCCACAGAAAAGCTGACCGGCGCCAACATCACTGCCTAAGATAACGCGCATTCCCAGATTATGGGAAACGTTCAACTGTGCGAACCTGGAAAACTATTCGGACTTGTACCTGACGACAGATGTGCTCATCATGGCCGATATCTTTGGAAATGTCAGGGACATTTGTATTTCCACGTACAAGTTCGACTGTGCTCACTACATCAGCGCCCCAGGGTTCGCATTTGATGCCATGCTTCGGATTACATGGGAAAATTTGGAACTACTCACCGATTACGACATGGATATGTTTATTGAAGGCATTTATACACTACTGACGAGGTAATACAGGAAGTCTTCCTAGTCTCCTTTTGTGCTGCGGATTTCTGATCTCTGAAAGTGTGTTAAATAAGTGGGTATGTTAAAGGGAAACATTTAAATTTTGCAGCTAAAGAAGCTCGTTTATTTTGCCAGGAAACAAATAATGTGGCCGAGAAATTGTGCTTTAAAATTTTGTAACTCTTGCCCGCAAACACATCGTCAAATTATGGTTTCGTCAGGTTAAGATTTAAATATAAGTTGTACATTTTTAGTTTATCAGGTAGCATTCACGCAGCAAAACTAACTGTCNAAGAAGCTCGTTTATTTTGCCAGGAAACAAATAATGTGGCCGAGAAATTGTGCTTTAAAATTTTGTAACTCTTGCCCCGCAAACACATCGTCAAATTATGGTTCCGTCAGGTTAAGATTTAAATATAAGTTGTACATTTTTAGTTTATCAGGTAGCATTCACGCAGCAAAATTAACGGTTCTTTTTTTGCCCAGTTGAAAATGTTTTGAGTTTTTGTTGAAATATCAAACAATAGTTCAAGCATTGCATACATTTATGGGTGAACTGGGAGTAACCAGTAACTACTGAACACACAGAAAACTGTATCATCTGTCACTATGGGACCTGATATTGGATATATGCCCTTATTTTCAACTCCGTCACCCTCAGCTGTAACCACTGTCACAAAAGATCAACATTGATCTTTCATTGCAAAACTAGTCAAAGAATGTTAGCCGGATATATGGCCTAGGTGGCGTAGTGGTGGAACTTCTCTGCTCCCACCAGTTGTTGTCAAACTTGTAAGAAACGTGGCGGACATTGCTTCGATAGGTGTGTTTTCAATCCCGTTTCTCACTATTTCATTCCGTCGCAGCTCCAGTTCCACCTAAATTCACCATAATCAGCGTTAAATATGTCTGGTGTAAGTGCCACCCAGTCCCACGCTCACAGTTGCTTTGTTAAGGCAATTTTTGGTTAACATAGGAAGGAAAGCTGTCCATCACTCTTGGCTGGATTGGACATTGTAAATGCTAAATATATCTCTTATCAGTATCATTATAAGCAAACTTTGAGGCCTCAATATTATACCAACAATATTAACATAAACTATGAATGTGAATTTGGTACCGTATTTAAAATTTCCGCCCGGATCTATAGCATCAGCCATTGTCACTGCCAGTATATTTTTTTTACAATTTTATACCGCTGAGCTGAATATGTCAGTGTATTATCTTTTTTTTGTACGTGATATCCACTAGTCCTTTATTTCAACTCTAGAAAGCATGTTTAGAGCTCAAGACTACAAGGTTTCAAAATGCTATCGTAATTAGGACCACCTGCCAAAGCTCTGTTAGTATTTACGTCACTCTAATTTTAGATTGCTCACACCGAGTGAGCAAAAGTGGCTTATACCAGAGAGCTTGTTTATTTTAATTCGATTATATGGGTTAAATGTTGATATTGTTACCCGTTCGCTGCATCGCATTCCACGCGAGTGAGTAGAAGTGAAGGATAGTAGTAATAGGATAGCGGCGGCGGCAAGTCAATGGCATGTGTTGAATTACAGGTTGCGCGCTAAACCAACAGCCACGTATCTATTACAAAAAAGCGAGCCGACACGATAATCCTTTTGGCGGCGCGCGCTGCTGACCCTGGTTGTATTATGTTTCTGCATCTATCTGAGAAATTTTCAAAATGTATGCTGCCCTACATTGTCCGCATAACTCGCTATGCGTCGTACTTTGATGCGTCGTACTTTCCAGGCCAAGGTCAGTAGAGTATAAATTTCACGATAGGCCTCCGGGCCGAATAGTAGTTGAATGGATGAGTGGCTGAGTTTCAGCGACAGACAATGAGCGGCGGGAGAAGTGACTAGCGGAAGGGAAATTTTGCGACTGCGAGTATCAAGGAATGAAGAGTGCGGCTGACAGGCTGGACTATTGGAATATATGCGTGAGTGAAATACATTAAAAATGATGGCAACAGACAGTCTGAACGTGTGTTAATGATGCATATGAGTTAATTGACTATAATGAAACAGCGACATTGAGAAAGATGTTAATTAGAGTTGAAATAAACTTTAAATAATACACTTACTGATAAATAAAAAGAATAGGAGTGGAGATAGATATATGAATGCTGTAAATAATAGCTTTGATAGTAAATAAAAAATAAATTTAAGTTCTTTCTTTTTTTAAGACCTCCACCCATCACGAACTCTGATACACCCCTCAGACGTCCATGTAACATTGGTGTCAGAAGTGGGATGGAGGCAATAATTTATTTATTGTATATACATTAGGCAATCAGTTAGCAATTAGTGACACTAAAAAAATTAATTAGTTTTAATAGCTGTAGGTAAAAGTAATTAATACTGTTATATGCATCTGTCGCAGTGAATGTCAACTATAAAAATGCCTGCAGAACTGGAAGCACTGCGAGCTTTGATTGAGGGACTAGACAGCCAAATTATTAGTGTAAAATATAGTGTGAATGTAAATGCAAATAGTGTAAACGAGAATGTAAATAGTTTAAATGACCATGTAGAGAGGAAATTAGCTCTGTTAATGAGAATGTAGACATGTAAATAGAAGGCATTATCGAGTTAATGATCACAGGAATTGACTGTGTGGACGAGAAAATTTACAGTATGAATCATAGAATGGACTGTGTAAATGAAATAGAGAACATCGTAAACAATAGGATGGACTGTGTCAGTGGAAGGATGGACGGCATTGAGAACGATAAGATTGCAATAAGGAAGGTATGGCAAGAATTTCTTAGACAGCGGAGTTCCAGTTCCGCTGAGAAAAGTGGGGAAGCAGTGCGAGTCGTCACCAGTATAGCAAACTTGGAGGATAGTAAGCTCTCTGCGGCATTCATGCCGTGCAACCAGGAGTTAGGAAGGGGGTCTCAATTAAACCGGCCTCACGATGGCCAGACTTATTGGCAAGAGTACCTACACCAGTTTAAAATAGTCGCCACCCTGAATGGCTGGTCAACCGAACAGCAGACTTACTAACTCGCGGCTGTACTAAGAGGCCCTGCACTCAGAATATTACAATATCTGCCAGAGCGACATCAACTGGAGTACCCCACATCTGTGTGGGCCGTGGAGCTGCATTTCGGTGACCTATAGATACAACATTCCCAGCATGCCAAACTTCGAAGACGCACTCAGCGACCAGGGGAGCCGCTGCAGTACCTATGGCAAGACATCATGCGGCTTTCTCACCTATCTCTGGAAGGGTCCACGAAGAAGCGCGTGACATCATCGCAGTCGGCTTCTTAATTGATGCCAACACCCACACAGAACGACGGCAAGCGGTGGCTGCACCTCACAACATGCAAGATGCCCCGGCTCGAGCACTGGATGTGGAGTCAGCAAGACAGAGAACCACACACCAACGTCAGGAAAAGGCAGTGTCACTGGATGAAGACGACGAAGACAGCATGAAGAAGGCACTGAAGGACTTACAGATGGTTGTGAAGGACATCGCTTCCAGGGACCGTGTTACAGAGACTCGCCGACCGCCCAACTAAACGGCCTGAGTGTTGGTCATGTGGACATCCAGAAAACCTGAAAGCCTACTGCCCACAACTACAGAAGCAGCAACAACAGCAGAAGCATCAGCAGGAAAAGAGGCAGTGAGAGGTAGGTGAGAATACAGGACGATCGGAAAACTTGTAAACACCGATCTTAGGGGGCGTAGATCAGCGAATGCGAAGGGAAGGCCCCAAGGTTCTTACTTGTACGGTCGGTGAAACAGGATTGTGATGCGATATTGGTGGGAGGGAGCCTAACTAATTTTTCACGCCAGATTTTTGTCGACACTGGGGCGACCAAAACAGTAGTAAGATCAGATATCCTCGGGACTTCCCCCCAGCGATTTCCCGACGACAGCATGGAATGGTACTATTTAACTGTAGTGACTCCGCATGCTGGAGTTGGCTCGGAGAGATTCCCCCTCTTGCTGAAGAGCCGGGTGGTGAGCAGGGCACTGCTCCGGGGGCGTCCCCTAGATGGCATCAGGGGTGTGGGTAGTGCTCCGGCCAGACCACACGCTTAGTAAACTGAGTGCTAGGATCTCAGGCCTTGTGGTAGGACACGCTCGGTGCGATCTGGTAAATCAGATCGGGGCTACGCTCGGTGCGACCTGATGAACAGGTCGGAGCTACGGATTTGGTCAATTTCGGTAAGCGCTGGTCGTGTCTGCGTTGAGAGGGCGTGACCCCTCTTCCCCGCCTATTGGAAGGCCGGGGTGCGGTAAGGCCGCACGGCTAAGAGCACCCCATTAACAAATAAAAGCATGACTTCGGTTGTGTTTCATATATAGTGTAGTGACAGGTGTGACCACACCAGTTTTCGGTAAGAAAAAGTGATGTTCAGGCTTGGTGACCTTACCACAGAGCATGCTATTTTGTAGAAGTAGAGGATTAATTTATTTGAGGGGTTGATGTACAACGTAGACTGTGGGGCTTTATCCATACTCGACTTGATGTGCTACGGGTAGGCAGCACAGAGATAGTTGGTGGTGTCAACATTGAGTGATTTGTCCTCCTTAATTACCTGCCCAGTAGTATGTGATCAACCTACTGTGCAGCTTGGTCCTAGTGAAATCGTCATTACAGACATATGTCAAGGAATGTTTATCAGATATTTGGGTCTTATTGAGCCAGCAGAGAGTATTGGAATCCTGCCAAATAAAGTTGTTTTAGCAAGGATTTTGGTATCTCCTAATTCTGACGGTTTGCAGTTAGAATGATATATTTGTCCGATATACATTCGTTTTGAGGAGTGGGCCATGACAGGTGTTTGCAAGCAGATTACCGAGGCAATTCCAAATTTTCCAGAATATTTTAGAGTAAAACAAATAGAATGTCATGTACCAGATATACTGGGTGAATTTAAAGTAAGAACAAATGTAAATATAAACTGGTCACAGGGAAGGCTGTTTCTGAATTACTGCTAATAAATATGGATGCCACCGCATGCGGACCAAATGATCTTGGAAGGATTAACATGACCTGCCATGACATTGATACAGAAGATGCCAGGCTCTTAAAGCAGCTACCAAGACGACTGCCACTAGCTTCGCACGAGGCAGTTCAGGGAATTCTGAAGGAAATGAAGGAGAGAGATTTGATAGAACCATCAGTTAGTCCATGGTCGTCACCCATTTTACTTGTTAAGAAGAAAGATGGTCGTTGAGGGTTTGTGTATATTATCGCCAGCTTAATAATGTGACAAAGGAAGACTTTTATTCACTGGCAAGGATATATGACACATTAAAAACCCTAACAGATTTACAATGGTGTTCTACTTTGGACATAAAGAGTGGACACAGGCAGTGCGAGGTGGCCCCAGAGGACCAAGAGAAACCTGATTTTTTTGTCCACTGGAAAGGAACCTGGCCGTTTAAAGTTATGATTTTTGGGCTATGTAATGTCCCTGCTACCTTTGATTGCCTCATGGAAAAAGTCCTGCCTTTAGATATCAGTCAGGTTTACCTAGATGACATTGTTGGGACAGGAAAGACATTTGAATAGCACCTATCTTACTTAGAGTCTTTTTTACAGAAAGTATCCAAATGCAACTTAAAACTGGTTCCTAAGAAGTGTCACATATTTCAAAAAATATATATATCTCCTACGACTTGTAGTGCGGCCCATGGGCTCGAAACAGACCCTGAGAAGACCAACGTGATAAAACATTGGCCGAAGTCAACTGACAACAGCGGAGTAAGGAGTTTTCTGGGATTATGTGCCTATTACCGTCGATTTGTAACTGGGTTCACCACGATTGTCAAGCCAATACATAAACGGAATGAGGTGAAAAAGGGATTTCATTGGACTGCTGAATGTGAAGATGTTTTTAATAAACTAAATAAAATTCTGATATCTCCACCAGTCCTGAGTTTCCCGAAACGTAAGGGTGTTTTAATTTTAGACACTGATGTTTGTGATGTAGGCATTAGATATGTGTTATCTCAAGTTCAAGATGGAAAGGAAAGGCCACTAGAATACTTCAGTAAGATACTGCATAAACCTTAGAGAAATAACTGTGTTACACGCAGGAAGTTTCTGGCCATGGTAAAGGCAATTTCACACTTCCACCTTTAACTTTACTGGCGACATTTTATTCTAAGGACCGATCATCCTCTATTCTGCTGGCTACTAAGTTTCAAGAACCCCGAAAGACAAATAGCCTGGTGTATTCAGCATCATCGAGAATATGACTTTGAAACACACCACAGATCTGGACGCCTTCATGGCAATGCAGATGCACTGTCTAAGATACAATGTGAGCCATTTTGTCGTCATTGTGAATGCGAAGAAGAAAAGAGTCATGAATCGCCAACAGTACGGAGGACAAGAACTCAAGGTTATTTATCTTATTTTTGGTCACCTAACAGGAGTGATGAGGGTATCAGGAAAGATCAGCTCAATGATCCCATTTTGCAGCCTTTATTAAAATGGAAATAAATTGGCTGACGGCGAAAATGAAAAGAGGTATCTAGCGTGAGTGCAGCAGTCAAAGCATACTCATATTAAATAATGGTATAAATTATATAAATTGGGAAAGTAATGATTAAAAACACGCCTGTTTACAGTTGGTCCTTCCAGAATGCAGGGTTCCGGAAGTCTTAAAAGAACTTCATTATGTGGTAGCCAGTGGACATTTTGGGGTTAATAAGACCCTTGAAAGAAATAGTCTGATATTCTACTGGCTTCCTGTTGTGAGGATGTTGATAAGTAGTGTCGATTATGTGACACCTGCACTAAGTAGAAGGGCCCAAGTATAAGAGGCCAAGGTCACCTCCAGAAATACAATTTCAGAGCCCCATTCGAGATGATGGCAATATATATTTTGGGCCCTTTGAGGTAATCAGTATCTACCGGTAGTCCAATCTCACTTTACAAAGTGGCATGAGGTTATTCTCCTCCCAAACCAATAATCAATAACTGTGTCAGATGCACTTATAGAGCATGTCATCTGGAGGTTTGTTGTGCCACTAGAAGTCCATTTTGATGAGGGAAGAAACTTTGATGGCGTGGTCTTCAAGGAGGTGACGACAATTCTGGGGTTTAAAAAGACTAGGACTACAGCCGTACAGCCTCAGTCGGAAGGAATGGTCAACAGACTTAAACGCTCTGTAGAGATCATCTGAAGATCTTTATGGCAGAAAACCAAAAGGAATGGGATTAAAAGTGCCATTGTTTCTTCTTGCTTACCACTCAGCAGTTCAAGACTCCACAAGGGTAACACCATTAAGAATGCTGTTTGGAAGAGAGCTACACCTCCCCAGTGACCTGTTGTTTGGCCGACCGACAGAAGAGGAAGCTGCAGCCCCTTATTATGCCAGCGGATGATGTAACAGTCTTGTTGGTATTCATTATTTTCCTCGAAAGCACCTCAGAATAAATAGTGACAGGATGAAGATGCAGCATGATAGGAGAATGTCGAGAGAGTGATTTAAAAAAGGACAACTGGTGTGGCTGTAGAACCCACAGAGGATAAAAGGGTACTACCCGAAACTACATAAATGTTGGAAAGACTCCCACAACATTCTTAATAAGGTCAGCGATGTGGCCTTTCGGATTTTTTTTTCAAGGCTCTCGGGTGGAGCCAAAGGTTGTCCACATCGGCCGACTGGCACTCTACGGTGGTCTGGATGTTGCAGTGCCTGGTCGGGATGAACAAACTTGAGGAGAGGGCAGTGTTACGCGCTCGATGCTTTACATTCCGCTTGAGTGAGTAGAAGTGAAGGACAGCAGTCATATTATGATGAAGACAATTAATGTTATTTGTTGAATTACATGTGCATGCTCAACCAACGTAAACCAAATAGCGAGCTAACGCGACAATCCTTTTTGCGGCGTGCACTGCTGACCCTAGTTGTATTGAGATCCTGCGTCTATCTGAAGAATTTTCTAGTGGTTTGCTGCCCTACTTTCTCTAATCGTGACCCAGGATTCGTCGAATTTTCTAAGTCAAGGCCAGTAGATTATAAATTGTGCGATGGGCCTCCGGGCCGAGTAGTAGTGGAATAGATGAGTGGCTGAGTTTCATCGACAGAAGACGACCGGCGGGAGAAGTGACCGGAGGAAGGGCAATCTGCTACTGCGAGTATCAAGCAGTGAAGAGTGCAGCTGGGCGGCTGGACTATTGGACTAGATGCGTGAATGAAAGGCATTTCAAATGATGGCAACAGACAGGGTTGAACGTGTGCTAATTATGAATAAGTGTTAATCGACTATAACGAAACAGCGACATTGAGATGGACGTTAATAACAGTTGTAACACAAATTAAATATTACGTGCTATGATAAATAAAAATAATACAAGTGGGGATATATATTTGAATGCTGTAAATGCTGTGTTTATAAATTAGAAATCAAATTTAGTGATTTTAATTATTATTAAGCCCTTCATCCCTCACAAAATCAGATACGCCCCTCAGGCGTCCATGTAACCACATAAAAAGGATAATTAGAGGAGATGACCTTGCAAAATAGTAGTTGTGAACCTTCAGAGTTTCTGATTGAATATCGTAAATTATTCAGATGTTATAAAGGCATGCAGCAACTCGAAGGACACATGGGATTGCCCTTGTGGGTTGGATACATGGTGTCGTGGGATTTAAACAGATTTAAACAAAATCATTTCAATTACTCGCTGCCAGAAGGACGGTCTTATATAGAGGATATGCTAACTAATTAAAAATATTCAGTAGGATTTTTATCCACAAGAAACGATTATCGAATATATTGTTATCACAACGGTCAGGTGGTGATGACAATATATTCGATAATCGTTTCTTGTGGATAAAAATAAAATAACTAAATTTGATTTAAAATTTATTTAAACAACTATCATTTGCAGCATTAAAGTATCTGTCTCCACTATTACTCTTTTTATTTAACATTGAGCATAATATGTAATGTCTATTTGAACTCTAATTAACATCCTTTTTATTGGTCTCTGTTTGGTTAAAGTCAATTAACACATACCAATCATTAAAATGTGTTCAATCTATCTATTGCTACCATTTGTAATGTCTTTTACTCACGCTTCTTGTCTAACATTCAAGCTTGCCAGCCGCACTCTTTACTGCTTGATACTCGCAGTCACAGATTTCCCATCCGCTGGTAACTTCTCTCCCTGCTCGTCTTCTATCGCTCGGAACTCAGCCACACAGTAACACATCAACTACTCGGCTCGGAGGCCTGTCACACATTTATATCGTTCACCAAGACCATCTGCAAGATTCAAAGTACCCCGAGTCACGCTAAGAGATCGAAGTCAGTTATTCAGAGCATTCTTCAGATAAACGCAGAAATAAATACAACCAGGGTCAGCAGCGCGCACCGAAAAAAATAATTATAGTGTCGGCTCGCTTTCTGTAACAGATACGAGGTCACCATCCTATTGTTTGCTTGGTTCAAAACTATTCTTAGACTTGCTGCCGCCGCTATCATATAACTGTCCCAATTCAAACCAACTCACTCGCGCGGGATGCGAAGTAGCGAGTGCGTAACAATAATTTCGGCGATTTGAGTAATTGGCTTAATAAATTATGATCACAAATAGTGTATTTTTCGTTCATTTCTCTTTTTAGGTCGCGGTATTGCTATCCGTCATACAATGGCCCACCTAATATCGTGTAGTGCCCCCGTGAGCACGCAGAAGTGACGCAAGACGACGTGGCATGGACTCAACTAATGTCTGAAGGTATGCACGAGGTATTTCAAACAATGAATCCTGCAGAGCAGTCCACAGGAGTGCGAGGTGGGGGAGTTCTCTTCTGAAAAGCACGTTGTAAGGCATCCCAGATATGCTCAATAATGTTCCTGTCTGCTGATTTAGGTTGCCAATGGAAGTGTCAAAAGTCAGAAGAGAGTTCCTGGAGCCACTCGGCAGCAACTTTCGATGTGTGGGGTGTCGCATTGTCTGCTGGAATTGTCCACGTCCGTCGGAATGCACATTGGACATGAATGGGTGCAGGTGATAGGACAGGGTGCTTACATAACTGTAACCTGTCAGAGTTGTATCTACACATATCAGAGGTCCCATTTAACGCCATCTGCACACGCCCCATACCATGACAGAGCCGCCACCAGCTTGAACAGTCCCCGGTTGACATGTAGGGCCCATGGATTCATGAGGATGTCTCCAAATCCGTACACGTCCATCCACCCGATACAACTGGAAACGAGACTCGTCAGACCAGGCAACGTGTTTCCAGTCATCAACAGTCTAATGGCGGTGTTGGCGGGCCCAGGCGAGGCGTAAATATTTGTGTCGTGTAGTCAAAAACGGTACACGAGTGGGCCTTCGGCTCCGAAAGCCCATCTCAATGATGGCCCGATGAATAGTTCGCACGCTGGCATTTGTTGATGCCCCAGCATTGAAATCTGCGCGAATTTGAGAAAAGCTTTCACGTTTGACAGGTTTAATGATTCTCGTCAGTCGTCGTTTGTCCCGTTCTTTCACGATCTTTTTCCGGCCGCAGCGATGTCGAATATTTTATTTTTTACCGCATTCCCGATATTCACGGCACACTCATGAAATGGTCGTACGCGAAAATCCAAATTGTATCGCTACCTCGGAAATGCTATGTCCTATCTCTCGTGCGCCGACTATAACACCACGTTCAAACTCATTTATATCTTGATAACCTGCCATTGTAGCAGCAGTAACCGATCTAGCAACTTTGACAGATGCTTGTTGTCTTATATAGGCGCTGTCGACCGCATCGTGTTACTCTGATTGGTTCCATACCTCTTTTGTTTGCATATGCACGTCTATACCAGTTTTTTTGGCTCTTTGGTGCTTTATGTAATAACTATTTCTAGATTAGTTATGAAAAAAATTTACACCTTGCTTGCAGTAGAAAACTGTCAATAATCTTACAATTTCTGATTCATGTCAATTAAATTATCTAGATGATTTAACGAAATAAAGAAATTATAGGTGGAAGCACGCATGCGCGTTAACGACTGCTACCTTCAGACGCATGTGCGATAACCACGGCTTCGGTGATGTGTTACAGATGACTCGACTGCTACTTTCACGGAGCAGCGATTCTCGGAACTACTGTGAAAAGGAGCAGTTATTTAAGACTGCTCAGAAGGAACAGTTGCTCCGGAATAGAGTCGCAAATCAACAAACAAGTAATTTCATTTTTGTTCATAGGGTAGGAGGTGCTTAGAGCTCAATGGACTATCCACAAATGTCACATTTGGCATTTTTGTGCGTGATGGGAGAACAATTTGCCAGGATGAAGCTTGCCTTTTGCCATTTATTTATTTTGAAACTACAAATTTTTATCCACATGAAAGTGTTTTAGTATATTTGCATGTTATATTTTTTAACATGTACTTACGTTAATAGAAATTAAACCAAAAACACAGATTTTAACATTAACAGGATCACAACTCTGTGCTCTCAGCACTTTTACGGAACAATAGTCGTCCGTACAATCGCCACACAGTTTCGCTGTATGTGAACGGATGTAGAAGCAGTAGCTGCGATGAGTTGCACTATCGATACTGTTTCTGAGTGAAGGGAGCGAAGAGATTTGGGCGGCTCATAACATCGACGTCTTGAGAGCAGACGAGGGTGACGGGAGGTGAGTATGTAGCAGCGTGGGAAAAAAAGGGGTGGGGTGAACGGGAGATCACCGAGAAAACCCGAAGACCAGAGGCATAGTCCGGCACGATTCCCACATGTGAACATTCTACATGCGACCCCGCCAGTCATCGAACCCGGTTCGTTTAGGTGGGAGGTGAGTCGTCTAACCACTACACTACCGCATCCCCTGGAACCGGTTTCGTGAATCGAGCGCGGCCGGAGAAGAGATTTGAGCAAAGTTGCTCCAGCCAATCACTGGTTCTGTTGTGGAACAGCGGCAAAAGTAGAAGTGCTGCTCTTTTGGGCACATTTCTAACCGAGATGTAGGCGCAGAGCTACGGACTCACCGTAGTGGCGGCGCTCCTGATTGGCTCGCCGTCCAGCAGCCAGGTGAGTCTCGCGCAGGGATACGAGCCGGCGGAGACGCACTGCACAGAGTGCAGCTTGCCGGCCGACACCATGCTGTTGGGCGTCGTGATGAGCACTGTCAGCGGCTTCACTGAAACACCACCAGCCTACTTACCTTCACACCTAACAACCCACTTCAAGTAACCACAGCCTACCTACCTTCACACCTAACAACACACTTAAAGTAACCACAGCCTTCTTACCTTCACACCTAACACAATACTTCAAGTAACCACAGCCTACTTACCTTCCCACCTAACAACACACTTCAAGTAACAACAGCCTTCTTACCTTTACACCTATCAATACACTTCAAGTAACTACAGCCTACTTACCTTCACACCTAACAACCCAATTCAAGTAACCACAGCCTACCTGCCTTCACACCTAACAACACACTTGAAGTAACCACAGCCTACTTACCTTTACACCTAAAAACACACTTTAAGTATCAACAGCCTACTTACCTTCACACCTAACAACACACTTCAAGTAACCACAGCCTACCTACCTTCACACCTAACAACACACTTCAAGTAACCACAGCCTACTTACCTTCACACCTAACAACACACTTCAAGTAACCACAGCCTACTTACCTTCACACCTAACAACACACTTTAAGTAACCACAGCCTACTTACCTTCACACGTAACAACACACTTTAAGTAACCAGATCCTACTTACCTTCGCACCTAATAACACACTTCAAATAACCACAATGAGAGAACAGTCAACTAAATACTGTTTTTCATAGGACCAAAAATATATTTAGTTTCCCCAACATACTTACATAGTATGTTGTTGAGTAGAAAAACTTGAAAAGCAACGAAATTATTTTGATCATCTAACAAAATACATTTGAATAAACCAAACCTATATTTTGGGACCAAATAAATTACGCTATCAACAATATATGTTTTTTAATAAACTGTATTTTAGTTGTTTAGCTGCCCATATGATTGCCTTCAAAAATACAGCTCGAGAAATTGTTTGCAATTTTTGAGAAAAAAATGATAGTTACCAGTGTTTGTTAATGCAGACACAGATTCTTAATAATAGTATAAAAAGCCTAAAAATAAATTTCGTCAGGAAACTAAAAACTAAACCTGAAAAATTGGATATATTTACTGTATTTGCACACGTCCAGCATTTGAAAAAATATACATTATAGAAATTTAATTTTATCAGTATATACGTTATCTGTGGTTTGCTAAGGCGTAGCGCTGAGTCTCAAATGATTTAGGTTATAATCTCAGTTAACCGAAACTGTTTCACATTGGTACGTAGAGTTAAAAAAATATTTTGTTTCACCAAGTAAATGTTTGTTTGGGGCAACCAAATTAAAAAAACAAAGTAGTTTGCTTTAATCAACAACATATTTCACTGCCACTATACAAACAATTAATTCGGTTGCGTCAAACAAACTTTGTGTGTTTCAATGAAACCCTTTCCCTCGGCGCAACTATAATAACGCAGCTATAAAGCTAGCTTCGCCCGTCATATTGAGTTCCTGCATTTTATTTTTCTCTAAGCATGGAAATTCCGGAAATATGGCTACAGCGACCTACTTTTGACTTTACACTGTAGTAATGATATAAAAACTAATCCATGAACTCATCATTACGCAACAGTATCAGTCCTACCAAATATGGCAGAATCGATATTGTGACATAATTATAACTTCGCGTTTCGGTTTTCATGTCTGTTGTACGTGATATGGTGAATGGCTAGTTCGCTGTAGATTACTTTAGGATATATTTGTGTAAACAAGTTTAAAACATAAAAATAAAGACTCTAATATGACGATCCGAGGAACATTTTAAGTATCGAACTTAGAAGAAATGTTGAATTACTAGTTGCCAGTGTATTTCGTGCCTTTAAGGACACTTAATTTCAAATTACGAGTATACCTCTTTGTTATAGTCTATTCTTGGTTTCTTCAAACTTTTTGAATAAAATCCTTGATAAATTACCCCATGGTTCACATATTAAGTTGTTTGCTATATATGTCGTGAATTGTAAGTGTTTTACTTCGGTGTATGGTAAAATTTAACTTTTGCTTAAGTTTTGTCTATAAATTACAATATTTGATTTACAATGAAAATGAATAAAACAGAGAGGAAAAATGTGTGCTGGTAACGCCTAGTAAGAAATAGTTGTTATGCAAACTTGTATTCCATTGAGCGCTGACAAATGCGGTGCGTTGTACCTTTGGTGTAATATTACAGACTCAGTTAAACATTGTTTGCACGAGGCGGAGAATTACCCTGAAATTAGAAATTTAGCACGGGTGCAGAAAAGTGTGAAGTAACGGTGAATTGCCTATATTAGGCCTATTCATTGCGCTGTGGAAATAAGCATAATATCTGAACTTAACGCCAATTAATTATTATTTAATTTTACATGATTTTAGAAGGATCTTGGTCACATTTCATGATATAGCTTTCAAACAAAACCATTTTCTCTATCTTTGCTCGGGAAATATTTCCACATAAAGATTTCGGTAAAATTAATAATACCCTGAAAATTGCTGGTAATATAATATCTATAGACACAGCAAAATCAAGAAAACCAAAATTGTGACGCTATTCCCCACCTGTGGGTCCTAGGGTCCCCAGTTAATATTAGATGGCACAGACTATAAGGTGCCTTGAAGGTTGAGGGCATATCAATAAGGTAGACTTCCGGTGTTTCACTCTACCGGTTGGTTATATTGTCTCGAGTTTAAAAATACAGAAACACTTCCGAGGTGTGGTACTATATTAAACTAACTCGGATTTACCGTGGGCGTCGTCGTGGGGGGAGGGGGGGCCTCTTTGGTTGACGACTTGATACTTAGCTCTACTTGTAGGGCTTGGTATGTGTCGGCTTGATGAGGTCCGGCGATTGGGGCGGGATTGGAAAAACCCGTGTTTGGTGCCGTCTCCCCTCGACTGCTGCTCTGGGTTCGCTCCTCGATGCTCTCCTCTCGTTACGACGTCCTCTCGTGATTTCCGACGCAACTGACTCTCTCGGCACGGTGGCAAAAACTGACTCCCTTCGTCTGTCAGGTTTACTGATTCTCGTCAGTCGTCGTTTGTCCCGTTCTTTCACGATCTTTTTCCGGCCGCAGCGATGTCGAAGATTTGATGTTTTACCGGATTCCCGATATTCACGGCACACTCGTGAAATAGTCGTACGCGAACATCCAAATGTTATCGCTACCTCGGAGATGCCATGTCCCATCTCTCGTGCGCCGACAATAACACCACGTTCAAACTCACTTAAAACTTGATAACCTGCCATTGTAACAGCAGTAACCGATCTAGGTGCCGACCGCATCGCGTTAGTCTGATTGGTTCCATACCTCTGTTATTTGAATACGCACGCCTATGCCAATTTTTTTGGCTCCTCAGTGTGTAATAGTGGGAAACAAATATTCTTGGTAAAAATTTTCAAATAAAATTATTGAAATATATTTATTAGCCAGTTTTGTTTAAGACGTATTTGAATATAATTATGATATACTTAATTAAAGTAAGTTTTGTCACACTGAAGTGGGTAATATGGTCACATTCATATTTAAGTAAACAAATTTCCAACTGGCATGTTACATCCAGAGCAAATTTCCTTGCTAATTTGAAAGTGAATATTCGTAACCCATCCAGTACTTCAAATTCATTTTCGAAAACATCATTGAATTCTGTTATTTTACAACTGAAATGTTGTGATATTACACATCAGACTCAACCGACTTTGTATCTAGACATATGTAAGTAATATAAAAAATTCATTGCTCTATGCCATGTAAGTTATAATATTTAAAAAATTAAATAATTTGAAAGTGTCGATAATAGAGGACGTGAACTGCTATTACCAACATTCCTTGAGAGTTTTAGAAAATTTTATGTTATCTATGTCATTTTGTGAAAGTACCGTCCAAAAGCATTTTGATTCGGCGTCCATGAAAACTCTTTGTACACACATCTGTAGTAACGGAGGACCGAAGTTAAACTTCCTTAATTAATTACGAATAGCTATGATAAGTAATTTTTATGTTATATATCTTTTAGCGCGTTTAGGGTAAAAAATTTGTGTGCAACGGAAGTTGCGCACGCACAGTGTAACGAAATTAGACAGTGAACAAGATAGTGGTATGACCCAACGCGTATGCGCGTATAGTTGCGCGCGCACGACAGTGAACGTGGTAGGGGTATGACCCAACGTGCATGCGCGTATCGTCTAGCTCTATACAAACGCAAGGTACACAACATAGCACGTGGTTATATTTAAAACCGACAGAAAATCAGTTCATGTAATAATTTTAATATGTTCTTTAATCAAACCTTTATTATTGGAATTTCATGTCTTTCTTCGGTAATTTTATCGTTTTTCTACTCACATAAATTATTTGCATACGTAATAAAATTGTATTTTAGTCACGCCAAAGAAGTATAACTTCTAACGCACGTACATAAGTACACGCACACATTTTTTATTTTTAACTTATCTTTGTTGCATTTTGTAACATTTTTTTTGTAACTATCCATATCAAATTTTTTTCTGTTGCGGTTTATGTGAATTTAAGAAAGAAAAAAAATAACTTTCGCCTGTAGTTTTTTAAAAGTTATTTCAACGTTCCAAAATTGATGCCAGTGTAAACCCATCTTTCGGAACTGCGAAAATGATTGGATGGAAATACTGGAACCACAAAACATTCTTTCTTTATGTTCTGTAAGAAACACTAGTTCAATTGCATTAAACCGAATATTATTAAGGACATATTCTCAAGAGAAAAAGAATGTATATGATTGCGTTGATTTCTTAAATATGAGTTACGAATATTGTAACGTTTTGGTGTTAACAGTTTTCGACATCAATTTAGTAACAGCAAGATATATAACGCTCATATTCTTTTAAATGAGCAGCACACAGATTTTTTTGAATGTTACTTGCTTCCGTGAAAATTATAGGAACAACTATATAATGAATCCACGAATATCTGACGCAAATGAAAACGCATGTAGACTTTATAGACATTTTTATTTAAATTAATGTTTTAAATGGCTAGGTGATTCAGTGCTTCAAGTGAAACTGTTTGTAGTCGAAAACGGACACTGTAAACCTAAAGACCTCTTCTTAAAAGCCAGTGACAATAGATCTTTCTTGGAAAAAATATTATTATATTGTTTCTAAGTCTGGCGTAAAACTAGAACGTACATGGCTGTGCTATTCTCTATTGCTTCAAAAGGCATATTGTGAACCATGTTGGTTATTCGCAAATAGGGCATCTAAAAATATACACAATGTTTCGATACAAGGTTATGACGATTGGAAACATATTGTAGAAACCATAGAAAGACACGAGAAATCGAAAAATCATTTGGATTCATGTCTTTTATATCAACAATGGCGGTTACATGAAACACTAGATGAAGAGCAAGAGTCCATAATGAAGAAAGAAAAATCTTTTTGGCGCCAAGTACTCACTAGACTCCTTGATGTTACTCTGACACTTCCAACCTGTAATTTAGCTTTTCGTGGTCATAGAGAAAAAGCACTCAGCAATGATTCACGTCCAAGAGGAAATTTTTTGAATATTGTTGAGTCATTAGCGATATACGATCCTGGTTGACAAGAATTGTTAAATAAAGCAAAGTACCAGACAAAATACGTAAGTCCAAAAATACAAAATGAGCTCATTGCTGTTCTGGTTCAAAAAGTGGAAAACGCGCTGGCAAATGAAATAATAACCGCACCATTTTACTCCATTATATTTGATACGACTCAAGTTATTTCGTAAACAGATCAATTGTGTGAACTTAACCGTTACTGTGTGATCGAGAAATATGAAAATGGAACTCCAAAGTCGCTCGTAATTAAAGAGTCATTTTTAGGATTTCCTGAAGTTAAGGATTAAACTGCCTTAGCAATGTCCAACCAGATTACCAAATCCATAAATGACAAAAATATTCCTCTGAATAAGTGTCGTGGACGGTGCTAATGACATGAAAGGCACTTATGGTGGAGTTCAAAAACTTATGAGAGATATCGAGCCAAATGCGGTGTATGACCATTGTGCTGCTCATAATTTAAATCTAGTAGATAATGATGCAGTAAAAGATGTTATAGAAATGCAAACATTTTTTGAAACAGTGCAACACATTTACAATTATTTTGGGTATAGTATTAAGAGATGGAATATACTATCAAGTTTTATATCTAATAAAGAAAGGGAGTTTTCAACTTCGGTAACTTTAAAAACATTAAATCCAACTAGATGGGCAGGACGTTTCGATGCCATTTTTGCTTTAAAATTTCTGTTGAAGTTCAAAAAGCGCTATCAAAAACTATTCTATTAAATTCCAAAGCAGATGAGACATGAAGCTCTTTCACTGAAGAAGAAGGTCGAAAACTACAACTTTTTTATGTTACTGGTTTTCCATTGCAAAATTTAACAGACCATCGACGTGGCCTCTAAAGCACTTCAGTCTAAATCCATCGATCTTTATAAGCATTTGCAGGTCTGTCTGGAAGAACTTGAAAAGTATCGACATGAATTTGGAGATTTGAAAACGCAAGCAAATAGTGTAGCAGAAAAATGGTCTATCAACCCTGAATTTCCTAAAACTCATCAGAGGAAGGTGAAACGTCCTTTTGATGAAAATTGCGAGGAAGAACGTCTCCAAGGTCANATTTGGAGATTTGAAAACGCAAGCAAATAGTGTAGCAGAAAAATGGTCTATCAACCCTGAATTTCCTAAAACTCATCGGAGGAAGGTGAAACGTCATTTTGAAGAAAATTGCGAGGAAGAACGTCTCCAAGATCACGAAAGCTTGTTTGAAGAGAACGTATTCTATCGTGTATTGGACATCAGCATTAATCAACTGAGATCGCGTTTCCTTGGAATGAATGAAATTGTTTCCAATTTCAGTGTGTTGCAACCTACCATTTTGGAAAATTTTAATGAGGGTGATTTATTGGAAAAGGCTTTAAAATGTGTTGATTTATATAAAAAAAGACATATCTGTCTCGTTTGCCAAGGAAATTCTCAGTTTTCGATCCACTTTTAGACACTAAATAGAAAAATCATCTTCTATAAGAGAACTTGCTGATTTATTAATCACAAAGAATTATTTTCTGTCTTCAATATTTCCTGAAGTGTGCACTGCATTGCTGTTATTTGTAACCATTCCTGTGACTATGGCTAGTGCCGAGCGATCATTTTCAAAACTAAAATTGATAAAAACTTATTTAAGAAATTCTATGGGACAAGAAAGGTTACGTAACTTTGCTATTCTATCCATCGAACATTCCATGGCCCGAAATTTGAACTTTGATTTTGTCATTAACACTTTTGCTAAACAAAAAGCTCGAAAAAAGAAATTTTAATAATTAAAATTTTTACTAAAAATAAAAATGTTACTTCAATTCAATAAGCTCTTAAATTAAAAGTTACTAGAAAATCAACGAAAAATGCACACAATAATTATAATAGCGTTGGTACGTACTTTACGTAATGATTTTTTTGAAAAGAAACTACAACGTTGGTTGAACGTCTTTACATTGGGGGGAGGCCCTACCCGAAGAATTTGTTACGGGCCTCAACGGTATAGTTACGCCACTGAAGCCGCTGTTTTATACAACAGCATCTGAGAGCAATATTTCAAAGTTTTAGAAGAAACTTGGGTTAGGCATGAAAATTACAGTAACACCAGTAATCCTAAATAACTAGGAAATAGTTAATTTATTAGATATAGTCAGCACGTGTTAAAACGTTTTGATTAAAAATTTGAATATATATGTGAACAATTGCATGCTGTAACAGTGCAACATAATACAGATATGCTCATGAATATAAAGTATAGTATTGGATAAAGCTACAAAGTCACACAATATGGAAAAAGTAAGCAAATATCCTGCACAAGCTGGTCAAATTTATTTGTGGACAGCGGAAAAAAATATAATTATACGTCTTTGAAGTATCTGGCGACTAAACGAATCATCTGCGCCTACCTGTTTGAGTCGTAGCCGACGGAGTTAAGTAAGATGTCTGTCACGTGGTTACTCTTCTGCGAAATGTCAAGTCCAAGGAAAGGGAATTTCACGGTGGTGTGAGAGCNGGGGGGGGGGGGTGCATGACGGAGGGATGGAAACAGAATTTCTTCAGGGCATTCCCCTTTCATTTCTTTTCATCTTCCACGCCGATTCGCGAGGGTAACCTTCCGATTCGCGTATAAAATCTGGCGTCGGCGAAAACCACCAAGGGGGAAGATAAAAAAAAAAGGAAAACGGGGGAGACTATCTTGAAAGGCGTGGTACGAAGAGGATCTGGTGGTTTCGGAGGAAGCAGTTTTTTCTCCACCCTCGTTGGCTGGAGACTGGGGTTTGCTGGGGAGTGAGACGCTTCCTGCAGTTCGGGAATAGATACTGTCCCCAGTCACCGTTTACCCCAGCAGGCTCATCAGCCGGTAATACAACCATAACGGCAAACTACCCATAAAGAGGCGCAAGAACATACGAGAACTGCCGAGAGTTTGCTCGGCGTGGGGAGGGAGAAATACGAGGAAAGGAGGAAGAGCCAGCAATATCCCTCCCGCCGCAGAACGGGCTAACATTCCTCCAGAGGGAGGTTCGCTCAGATTTCTCGAGACGCAGTGGCAGGGCTCGAGAAGAGAAAGAGTGAGGAAAATGTGAGGCGCGTGCTTTCAGATGTTTACACCGGGGAGGCTTATAGACTGTTTCTTATGATCGCGCAGACATTTTAGTCAGGAGCGACCGACACATATTGTCGCCACTTTCATTCGGACGGGACGAGAATAAGCGACGGCTTCTTGGAAATAAGGTCTGAACATTCGTTTGTAACTGTATTTGTTATCTGTTCGTAAAGAAGATAAAAAAAGGAATCAATAATCACGTGAACATTATATATTTATAACCGAATATTAATTAATGTAAAAACACACACTGTTTTAACAAATACGCCCAGCAGGAATATGAGATTAATAACATTTACTATGATTTCAGTAAAAAAAATTAAACAAATAAAATTTTAATTAAATACATTGCTACTGGATGTAAACGTTTTAAGTGTGAGACTTTCTTCTTGGCCGTTAAAGTTTATCGACCTCCGGGGCAGAAGAATGTAAGAGTAATTTTTTAAGAGCTTGTAAAATATAAATATATATATTTTTTTTTACCTAAAACTCTTATTATTGCAAAAGTTTCTCACAAAAAAATTATTCTTACTATAAACTACGGGAACCACGGTGTTTTAATCTTAATCAGATGCGATGTAAGGCTAAATTGTAACCAGTGGTCGATAACGTGACTTCAGAAACACCTGCATTATTCCACTGACCACAAACCCTCTGAGTTTTAGTGGAATAAAATAAAGGCTGCCCATACAGAAAATGTCAGTTGGCTCAGTTTAGCAAATCAGCTTGTACGCGAGAAGCTTACAAACGGTTTTCATAATCACTCGACTTCCGGAATTCATCTACAGATGCACGTGGCCCACATTAGGCCTCAGCTGGCTACATCTGGGCCACTGTTCAGACAACTTACATGTAGCAATATAAAATCTGCCCATATGCGACCTGATTCAGCATAGAATTAGCTGCTGAGAAAACCTCCGAGACTACAAATAGGGTAGCCGCAAGAGATAGAAGAGGGGGGGGGGAAGCCTAGCCTCTTCTTAACCTCCTATATGACAGATGAAAAACCGTTGTGTGGTTAAGGACCCCTCACGGGGTCTGAGCTACCCCACTCTGAGCTTCGGCATTGGGGAAAAGCGGTGGCGGATTCAGCATAGCGAACAGTAACCCACGCATGCCAGCACCATTAGTTAGCCACGAGTCTCAGCAGTGGCCCAATGGCTTACTGCTTCTGGCCTGCCTCGTCTGCCATCTGTCGGCAAGCCACTTCCATTTACAGTACAGCAATTGGTCGCTTGTGATCCACTTTAAATAAGCTTTCGATGTATTTACAAAACCAAAAGTAACTGTGATTACTCAAATAAGAATATTTTTTTCCCCAGCCTTACATGTAAACATTAGTATTATTACACGGTTGGGAAATTTCCTTCGGAAGGTCATGGAATCGGACTCTCAGATCTTGAATTCCTAGTCTAGAATGATACCAAATACTCTAACGTGTATACACATGGAACNATGGAATCGGACTCTCAGATCTTGAATTCCTAGTCTAGAATGATACCAAATACTCTAACGTGTATACACATGGAACGTTGTTAAGCAAATCTGAATACTTTCCACGCATAAAGTTGCATTATTAAGTGTTCCATTAGCGGTTTCTTCACACATGTTGGCTTTAACATTGGAAAAATTACCCCGTGTATGACGTGTTTATTTGTTACCTAAATAGCACGTTTCACGTATCACAAACGTTCTATATTTTTTGACATAAACGTTTTTATTATTATTGATTAAATTGAGCTGATACTTATTTTGTATCCATAAACTATATTATTTCGTTTTAAATTAATATGTATAAAACAGAGAGAATATAGGTGTGTGCGTTTTCTTATGCAGCATATTATTAAAATCAGTGCACACTAATGTAGTGGGTTGTCCCGTAGGTGTAAATTTTTAGACATCGATAAGCTTTGTTTGCATTAGGCGGAGGACTACACGGGAAGTAGAGTTTAAGCAGTGCTTCAGAAAAGTTGGAAGTAACCCCGAATGGAGTCAACAGACGCAATGTATGTTTACATCACAAGTCGATACGGTTATTTATGTGTTTACTTAAAAAGATTATTATCGGAGTATTTTCAGGTCGTATAAAAATGCAAAAATTATAAAAATATTTTTTTTACATTTTATGCTTAGCGGTATTTAAGGCAAAAATAATTTTTCCTTTTCGTAGTAATGTGACATGAATATTTTACTTCGCATATGGATTGAATAAAGAAATAAAGTGAAATCCTCCAAAGGTGGAGGCTCTCTCATCAGCGTTACTGTCATATTGATCATCGGAAGTATTAGCATAGGTGGGAGGGACATAACAACCGCCTGCGCTCATCGAGGAGATCACAGTGACCTGAGGTCAACATTATGAAACAGATAGAGCGCCTACTTGGCGCTTTCCCTTAAATTCAAAAACTTGAGGGACGCTCCTGTGACCTATGCTCGAGCTGTTTCATCAACATTTCATACTTCGTCAGGTGATTAGCTGTGCTGTGCGTAGGGTCTTCCAACATAGTACTTGCGTGCATTATCACGGTTGAAGCCTGCGACTATTACATACGATGTCCCAGTTGGTTTCGTCATGACGAGCTTATCACAATGGCAACGAAAGAAATGGTCCAACCAATTTCACATGCACATTAATCTATAAACGAAAGGACCTGCGATTGCTGAGCGGTTAGGCTGCTCGCCTCCCACCAAGGCGAATCTGGTTCAATCCCTGGCCGGGTCACTCCCGGGTTTTCGCAAGTGGAAATTGTGACGAGTGATGCAGCTGTTCGGCGGGTTTTCTCGGGGATCTCCCCTTTNATGGAATCGGACTCTCAGATCTTGAATTCCTAGTCTAGAATGATACCAAATACTCTAACGTGTATACACATGGAACCTTGTTAAGCAAATCTGAATACTTTCCACGCATAAAGTTGCATTATTAAGTGTTCCATTAGCGGTTTCTTCACACATGTTGGCTTTAACATTGGAAAAATTACCCCGCGTATGACGTGTTTATTTGTTACCTAAATAGCACGTTTCACGTATCACAAACGTTCTATATTTTTTGACATAAACGTTTTTATTATTATTGATTAAATTGAGCTGATACTTATTTTGTATCCATAAACTATATTATTTCGTTTTAAATTAATATGTATAAAACAGAGAGAATATAGGTGTGTGCGTTTTCTTATGCAGCATATTATTAAAATCAGTGCACACTAATGTAGTGGGTTGTCCCGTAGGTGTAAATTTTTAGACATCGATAAGCTTTGTTTGCATTAGGCGGAGGGGAAGTAGAGTTTAAGCAGTGCTTCAGAAAAGTTGGAAGTAACCCCGAATGGAGTTAACAGACGCAATGTATGTTTACATCACAAGTCGATACGGTTATTTATGTGTTTACTTAAAAAGATTATTATCGGAGTATTTTCAGGTCGTATAAAAATGCAAAAATTATAAAAATATTTTTTTTACATTTTATGCTTAGCGGTATTTAAGGCAGAAATAATTTTTCCTTTTCGTAGTAATGTGACATGAATATTTTACTTCGCATATGGATTGAATAAAGAAATAAAGTGAAATCCTCCAAAGGTGGAGGCTCTCTCATCAGCGTTACTGTCATATTGATCATCGGAAGTATTAGCATAGGTGGGAGGGACATAACAACCGCCTGCGCTCATCGAGGAGATCACAGTGACCTGAGGTCAACATTATGAAACAGATAGAGCGCCTACTTGGCGCTTTCCCTTAAATTCAAAAACTTGAGGGACGCTCCTGTGACCTATGCTCGAGCTGTTTCATCAACATTTCATACTTCGTCAGGTGATTAGCTGTGCTGTGCGTAGGGTCTTCCAACATAGTACTTACGTGCATTATCACGGTTGAAGCCTGCGACTATTACATACGATGTCCCAGTTGGTTTCGTCATGACGAGCTTATCACAATGGCAACGAAAGAAATGGTCCAACCAATTTCACATGCACATTAATCTCTAAACGAAAGGACCTGCGATTGCTGAGCGGTTAGGCTGCTCGCCTCCCACCAAGGCGAATCTGGTTCAATCCCTGGCCGGGTCAATCCCGGGTTTTCGCAAGTGGAAATTGTGACGAGTGATGCAGCTGTTCGGCGGGTTTTCTCGGGGATCTCCCCTTTCCCCGCCCTTGTATTCTGGTTCTGCTCCATTCTCACCTCATTTCAACCTCATCGGCTCTCATGACCTCGTTGCTAAGAGCCACCTTAATCTCTCACTCATCAGCTCTGAACGGATATTCGATTCCGTTCCTGTCCGCTATTTGATGTAGCGTTTTAGGAATATCCTTCCTAATAAATCCATAAAACCTAGCTTCCATGAAAAGTATATAGCCAAAAAGTTCATTTTCTATACTCTCTGGGAGTGTTGGTTTTGTCACTAACTTTTTCATGACATCATCGGTGGATAAAGAGTCTCAATTGCCAACAGTTTCAAAGTTTTTTTTAATGAAAAATTGAAATGCTTTGTTACTTTCNGGGTGGATAAAGAGTCTCAATTGCCAACAGTTTCAAAGTTTTTTTTAATGAAAAATTGAAATGCTTTGTTACTTTCTTTAACGCCGTTTTATTAATTTTGACCACTCTAACAGTTTGTGTCAACTTAGAACTTAGCCTGTCTCATGTCAGTTAATTTTTGTTCGGTTTAGTCCAAGCATTGACTCCTGCATCTGCAAATGAATAATAACTGTGTTGATGGAAAAAAAATCACTCTTTGTATGGAGTCGTCGGCGCACCCAAGAGAACTGGTGTGATTGGGACACATATTCTCCAAAGAGCATATTAGATTAATAAATCCCGTTGATATAACCCGACATAGGCATTTGTTTGAGTAGTTCTACTACATATGTGAAAAAAAAAAAATAATATTGTTAACCTTTAATTGGAGGATTTTCTTTCAGATAAATCCTAAGACCTACATGTTATTTCATAATCCAATCGAACCAAGTATTAGTAGTGCAAAATGTAAACTTTGCTGGCATAGATAAAAAAAATTACAACCAGACTTCTCAAAAAAAATTCCTGGCTGCGCCACAGAGGAAAGTTGANGGGGGGTGATAATACATTGATAACCCATTAATACATCCCTATTACATGTGTAACCAACTCCCCTCACAAATAGCACAATAAACCAAATACCTGGTGGAGGTCTCCTATATAGGATAGCCTCATTTATCACCCAGAATATGCCATTTCAGGGGCACGTAATTGGTTACAGGCACAGAACATGATGTATACAGAAGATATCAAAATACAGTACCGCACCAAGCATGTGTTGCAGGGGACCAACACTTGCAGATGACACTTAGCATGGTGTTGGACCAGCCTTGGCAAGGGGGCCGGAGGCGATGTGGGAGGAATACAGGCAGATGGTCTCCTGATATTACGTACGGGGTTCCGTATATCAGCAGTGTTTCATATTACCACCACTTCCTCCTCCTCTACCACAAGATTATAACAAATGTAAATATAATGGTTTTAAAATTAATGCACACTATTATTTAAAAATCTATTATAACAAAATTTTAAAAAGTTTTCTTATTTCAAACGAATTGTATTTTCTTAAAAGTTTCAAAATCTTCTTCATTCTTGTAAAGACATAATTAGTATCAAAAATATTATTTTCTTAATTTTAAGAAAATTTTGATGGCAAACATATTATAAATTATATATCCCAACCTTTTCGCAAAACGTTTCGTTTCGAAAACTACAAGACTGTTATCAACTGTTGCTGTAAATGATATTTACTGGAAATGTAATATTCTTCCAACAAATATACCTCAATCAAAATATGTTTAGTAGTTCGAATTCAGTTTTATATATTATATTTCGGAAATTTGCACACTGCGAGGCATTTCCATTTATTTCTGTCTGCTTAGCTGTAAAGTATTATAGGTACGAGTATTTGNGAAATTTGCACACTGCGAGGCATTTCCATTTATTTCTGTCTGCTTAGCTGTAAAGTATTATAGGTACGAGTATTTGCGGAATACGAACAACAATTTAAAACATAGCTGTTATTTTGTTCACACGCGTTTGCTTACCGATGCGATATAATTTTTGTGAAGCAGAATGGCTACACTTCGGAAATTATTTACTTTTAGTGTCACAAAACCATTTTAATTAATTTAACTTTTTCGTTATATTTGCNTGCTACACTTCGGAAATTATTTACTTTTAGTGTCACAAAACCATTTTAATTAATTTAACTTTTTCGTTATATTTGCTAACATAGAGAATAATTTAAGAGATGTCTTTAATTGTCACTGCAATTTATTTTCATTCCTCACTTACTTATTTTTAATACAATAGCGACTAAACAAGAAAAGAATTTTATCTATAAAAATATTATTTACTACACTGAGAAAATTGTAAATTTCATAACGTTTATCTACAGCAAGGGAAGTTGTTTTCATGGTAAAACATTACTTACGTACACATAAATTTCAAACAAAATACTCTCAAACAAGTTATTCGTGGGGTTTAAACGAAATGTAATGCCTGTGTTTCTATAACATTAAATCTCCTTGTGAAATTTTGTTAATTTAATTGTTCACTTTATACTACTGTCGTGCTTTTGAATTCTTAGCGAACTACACGTTTCTTAGACTCATTAATCTGAAGGCGGCTCCCACGTCACTGGCTAAGATAAGATTTCCGCGCTCCACGGCTGGTGGTCCATGGGACATCCAAGACTTTATTCTCTTCGTAAGAGTTCCTATTAAGCGAAATCAACTAATCAAGGGCCTGGTTATTCAAGTCGAGCGTCCGCCCCTGTGCTTTGTGCTTCGTGGGTGTCCGCGGGATCCCGGGAGAGGGTGCAAACTGCGTTATCTGCCGAGCGCATCGCCCTCGTCCATGAAACTTGCCGCCGCCGTGGACGGAATACCCTCGTAAACTGATTTCCCAACCCCTTCCCGGCAATCTTCCTGCACGCTCCCTGCCGACTTACCCTTCTCCCCGCCTTGCCCGCGTGACTAACGAAGTGTGAAGCAATAAATCACCCCCACTGACAACTAGCACGGTTATCTTCATCAACCCCCAGTGCCAGCCCCAGCCTGGAGGCGTACGTCTTCCCAGAGACTAGGAAGTCGGACCCACGACCACCCTAGACGTGTTCCCACACTTCGTCTGCATGCGTCCAACGACCCAGATGCTGATACTGTCACTTACTTCCCAACTTGAACACCATTCCTGTTGTATATGACGTATTAGTAGCATTATTTAAGACTCACTTGAGACTTCTATTTCAGTCAGTCATCATTCACAACCCAGAACATAACGTAATCTTGAGTAGCCGCTACCATGCTTAACATCTGCCACTAGTTCAATATCGTGTATTTAGTCGTCTTTTAAAAATTACTTAATTATAATCGTTTACGTTCCACAAGTTTCCTATAATAATGGTTATTCTAAGGGATGACACTTAACATTCAACGAGGTTTGTAAACGCTAGTTTACAGTTCTAGAGAGTAACGTGTATACCAAATATTTCATTCAGAACACCTGATTATCAAGGTGGCAACATTACTTATAAAAACAGGGATTTATAACGGAATATATGCCACGTAATTCGCACTTACCATATGACGAGAAAGGTTGCTTTCGGATGTGAATAACCTGTGTCACATGCGTCACATATTTTCAAAATGAAATTTTTGCAAAACAATAATAACTGTACGTACATGACTCTTCAAAGCGTGTTTGCTGATCCGGTTATAATGGCTTGCTCACGGAAAACCGACGTGTTCGCAAGGCATTTGGCCACGCAGTTATATAACTGACCTCTGTACGAACAACTCTGAGGCACGTTGAAGATATTTTGTAATGGCTGTTTTCATTATTAATCGGACCAGAAACCTGGTATGTCATAAAAAGATAGTTTCTGCTACACTACAGTGTAACGTCGGTCCAGATGATGCTGTTACAAATCAACTCCTGTATTAGCATATTGCCGCAAAAGGCGAAGCAAATATTTTAAGCGGATCAAGCTGGTTATACAAGGCGAATTGTAGGTATCCAAAAGGTAATAAGTGTCGAATAGAAAAGAGTGAGTGAAGATATTTGGGCGGCTCTTAACAAGGATTTTGAGAGCTAACGAGGGTAAAGTGAAGTGAGTACGGAAGAGCTACGGAAAGGAAGAGCGGGGAAAGGGAGATCCCCGAGAAAATCCGCCGGCCAGTGGCATCGTCCGGCATGATCCCCGTATGCGAAAATCCGCGAGTGACCCCACTGGGAATTGAACCTGTTTTGCCTATGTGGGAGGCGAGCAGTCTAACCACTACACCACCGTAGCCCCAAATAGAAAAGTGTAGCCAATTATGTAAATTTAATTTAAGAAATTTTTGGCAAACAATAAACTTGCAGTAAATCCATGTAAATTTAAAAACTGATTTTACTTCTTTAAGGTTTGACTGGTTGTGTATATTCAGCTTTTATTAGGAAACTTGTAAGTGGTTTTTAAATGTTATTTATTGCATATTTTTATTCGTGTTTAAACCTATACAACTTAAAAAAAAGACCAGTTTAGCCAGATTCCTGTGCTGTTCGTAGGCTGATGTATAATCTTCGCCCGCACGTTTTTCACAAAATTACTAAACATTTTCGGTCATGTTAGGTAAGAACAATTGGCAGCTGATTTTTTGTCAGCTGTTCGAAGCCGATCAGCTTTAGTAAGTTGGCTTGATTCGGGTCATTACTACACCTTTCTCCTCCACACTATCCCAAGATAACATGATTGCATGCTCTAACGTTGTCAAGTCCCACTTTCTCGTTACTTAAATTTATATTCTAATTACCTACCACAACCAATTTCGGCATATAAAAACTTGGTTTAGTCTCTACGTTTGTATGGCATCCACGGATAATATTTTTAACATATATTATTGAAATATTGTAATTTCGTTTACTTTTTAGTGATTAAATAACTGGGGTGCATTGAGCACAAATAATTAATTTTAAGAAAGCTAACAAGAAGAAATAATTTGCATCAATTCCATAGAAAAATTAATTGTAGACATAAGTTGTAATTGTTTTACAGTCAACTGAACACTCTTGAAAAGTTATGCTGTGTATTTTAATATTTAGTACATATGTGCGTGTAATTAAGAAAAAGAAACATTCAAAGGTTCGGTTTACATTTATTTAATTAACAGGCCCGCAGTACATAGAAATGATTTAAATAACAAGAAAATTACATCCCTACCTTTACAGAAATAAAACGCGTCTCTAACGTACGTTCTAAGTGGGTTTTCACATAAATATAGGCTGTCCACGATAAACTCACCACTTTCAAAAGCCTTACTTCAGATCTAACTGTATGCATGTTGTGTTTTCTTCCGCCTAATGTAAATTTAACATGGTCATGGGCTTCATCATTTGATTCATGTGTCGGTGAAGTGAAACTGCGAAATTATTAGCAAAGTAACAATTTTATGAATCTACTTATTTTCACACTTCGATGCGTTAAAAATCAACAGGAAGCGAAAGAAATAGTATAAGCTATCACAAATAGTTACCTAACACTTTTTATTCGACGTTACGATATGGAAATACTTGCCTCCATCGTTAACAACTTGACTGGGCGCATGTCACTCAGTGGGCCTGTTAAAATATATGCAGGTAGCAGTAGTAACTTTTTTTTCTAAGGTTGATTTCTAAATTGCTAACTGTNATGCGTTAAAAATCAACAGGAAGCGAAAGAAATAGTATAAGCTATCACAAATAGTTACCTAACACTTTTTATTCGACGTTACGATATGGAAATACTTTTCTCCATCGTTAACAACTTGACTGGGCGCATGTCACTCAGTGGGCCTGTTAAAATATATGCAGGTAGCAGTAGTAACTTTTTTTTCTAAGGTTGATTTCTAAATTGCTAACTTTATTGCGAACACCGTTTAAGAGTGCAGTCCAATACAATCACATATAATATGTTTTTTTTTTTTCATTTTTACATCAATTTCTATGTCATCAGCGGCTTGAGTAAAAAATACGATATAATGCTCAGTTGTGTTTATCGATTTATTTGAACACTGAGTTTATCGAACTAAAATACCTTTTTACATAAGACGTAGTTTTGCATTTCAAGTTAAGGATTGTATAACTACAGAAGTAATAAACCAGTGCACTGTACGTTTAGATAGAGTTGCATTACGGGGCCCGCCTACCTGCATCTTTTTTCTCCTTTTGGCAGAGAAGCGCGGGAGCTATAAGGGTTAGACTGGCACGTGCTACAAGAACGCCACTTGCAGGTCTCTGACCTGGCGTGTGATATTCTCGTAGTGCTGCGTGTACTAATGGGACTTTAAGCGATGACCTTATCATTTTATTGATGGAAAGTCTTTAGGAAAGCTCTCCTATCTTTATTCGGCTCGTGTTCGGCTAGTACGTGTTAAGATACGGCAGTGTGTAAAAACAGTTTTTAGATGTATTGGAGGTCTCAAAAATAATATTAATAGAATGCGTGGTAACTTTAAAGTATCCTTCCTCGTCTGTGGTGTGATGTCTTTCCACAGGTAAACATACTGAGGGCACATGAAATAGTTTCGTTAAAAAAAAACAGGATTTCAAACACTCTGGGACGCAGTTAAAACGCCAGGCAGGCGAAACCCTTAAGAAAAGTGACTCAGTGATTCTGAAATTACTTAACAACCACGTGCTGTGCGGGAGGATGGTAAATGGCTCGCATCTCTCCTCCCCTTCTTCCGCGAAGAAGAGCTGTAACAGTGGAGGTGTTTAAATGTTCAGGGCACCGGCAGTTAATTAGCGCGTGATGGAACTTGTAGGAGTTAGTGGTATGGCGGACACTGTGCAGAAAGCTGCCCCGTCATTACCGCGTCAACGTCTTGGCGGTCGTCTAAAGCAGGTTTCACGTGACGCAAGTGCAAAAATTGCGGCGCGAGATGCTGACCTCGCACGAGCATTTCTTGCGCAAGATCGTGCGCAAGGCACGTCTTACTCCAAATGAGAAGATAGAACATGTCCTATTTGTTTCGTGCAAGACGATGCAAGTTGTGATCCTACTGGTCCTTGTATGCTGGTCATGTGACCTGTTGTGCATCAACCATGGACGTAAAAGAAAATCGTTATCATATATGTGCGAAGAAAACATTGTTGGAAGAAATTTTTGAAAAAAATTAATGGATTGTAGTTCACAGAGTGTGCTGAGAATAAAATGAATACAGTTATTTTTAAGCGGGATAGTTTGAAGGAAATGCCTTGTTAAAGTAAGCTCCTTCTAATTTTGTATTTTAATATCACAGCTGTTTGGTACTGCCAGGGCTATCAACTCATTTTGATGCGAGTCAGTTTTATCTTATTAAGCTGCGCGTGAACTCGTTTCGAACGAAGTTTCGTTGGCATTCTCGTAAGAAGTTTTTCGCACGAAATCTTGCGCAATACACATATTGCGTGTGAAACCTGCTTAACACTAGCAACATGTTCCGCGCGGAGTAACCGGGGCCAATTATGGGGAAGAGCTGGGTCGTAGTTTTGATTCGGGAGAGGGCGGGGGTGCCTGTTCACTGCAGCAGGGCTTGTAGTTTCGCAGTGGAAACTCACCCCCTCAGTCCGGGGCGCAGTTTCAGTTTGTTGGTTCCTCCTGAGAGACTTGGCCTCTCAGCCCCCTTGTACGTAGTATCCCAACAGCCCCCTTCTTCAGCTGGCACTGTCGCGCAAGACAAACGGCCCTTGCGTCGCCTTCCACAGACTTCCCAGCCGCAAGCTCCCTCCTAGTTGGACGTCTCCGGGGAGGTGCGCGGCGTGAGGCGGGGGTGGTTATATTATCTGTAATGACACAAGCTGGCGGGCGATCCTCCTGTGGCGTCAGTGACGCCCTCTGGGGAAACTGGTGTGAGCGGACAAACTCCGCGCATGCGCAAACATCGGCCGCTTCGTCGTCGGCGCCGCTGCAAACAAGGCAGGCACGCGCGTGGCTGCACGGCTGTCGGAGTTGTCTTCTGCAAACATCGGACCGCGTTACCAGCCAGGCTGTGGATTTCGCGACGTTGCATGGCTTCCGCAGGTAACGAGGAGTCTTGGGAATTGCCAGGTCATGAATCATAGTGAAACCTTTGAAGAAAAAAAAAAATCAACTCAATTATGACGTGTTTGGTTGTTTCCNCGACGTTGCATGGCTTCCGCAGGTAACGAGGAGTCTTGGGAATTGCCAGGTCATGAATCATAGTGAAACCTTTGAAGGAAAAAAAAATCAACTCAATTATGACGTGTTTGGTTGTTTCCTAAATATGTAATGCATTACAAGCCCTTTTATACTTCTCTCTACATAGAAGTAACGGTATCTTATTTTTGGTTAAATTGAACTTTTACTTATATTTTCCATATATATAATATTTAATTTATATTCAATATGAATAAAGACACGGATAAAAAAGGCGAGTTCGTAATGTCTAGGAAGAAATAGTTCTCATGTAAAATATTATTAAACTGAATGCGGTACATTATATGCCCTATGTTTGTTGATATTTTTTGTAGACTTTTTAATGCTCTGTTTGTATGAGGCGTAGCTACACAGTATTAAAGTTGGAAATAAAATATGAATGCAGTATTTTACTGTTGGCTTACGGTTTAATGTAGTGGTGTATTTGCCATGTTGTGTTTATTTACAGGTCTTCGTAACTAACTCTTTATATTTAACATTACAATTCGTATCTTATTACGCATACAGAAGAAATTTACAGAATTCCCGAAACCGTATGATATTGATTTATGTCTATATCAATTCATGAAGACTGAATAAAGTACAAATAATAAGTTATTTTTTATTGCTCTCNATGTCTAGGAAGAAATAGTTCTCATGTAAAATATTATTAAACTGAATGCGGTACATTATATGCCCTATGTTTGTTGATATTTTTTGTAGACTTTTTAATGCTCTGTTTGTATGAGGCGTAGCTACACAGTATTAAAGTTGGAAATAAAATATGAATGCAGTATTTTACAGTTGGCTTACGGTTTAATGTAGTGGTGTATTTGCCATGTTGTGTTTTTTTACAGGTCTTCGTAACTAACTCTTTATATTTAATATTACAATTCGTATCTTATTACGCATACAGAAGAAATTTACAGAATTCACGAAACCGTATGGTATTGATTTATGTCTATATCAATTCATGAAGACTGAATAAAGTACAAATAATAAGTTATTTTTTATTGCTCTTACAGATGCAACAAAAATAGCATGAGAAAATATTGTGGGCTCAACATTTATATATATATGTGTATATGTGTGTGTGTGTGTGTGTGTGTGCGTGGGGTAGTTAATATGTTCCATATACACTCGCAGCATTTGTTTTCAAATATCTGCTCTGAAAATAAACTACAGCAAAACCAAATAAGATATAAGAAGGAAGATATACTAACAGCTTACTTGACTTCCCGGCCTCAACTTCGTATACTTCAAGCACTGACCTCTATATGCAAACTACACAGTCGAATCACATAATTATGACCACCTGCTAGAAGTGCTTTCAGCAGCGCGTAGCCCATGACGCGGGCTGGTGAAGCGGTTTTATAATGCGACCGACAGACTGGCAGTACACAGTGCGCTTCCTGCTGTCATGAGTAAGGGAAGCGATTTAACAGAGTTGCAAAAAAATATGATCTTCGGCTTTCGGGGCAAGGAGGTCAGCAACTCGAAAACAGCGACGTTAGTGAACTGTTCACGTGCCTCTGTGGTAAAGGTGTACCGCGAATGGAAAAACGGTACCATTGATAATATCTATTGTGGAAACTGCGGAGCTCCACGCGCCATTGATGTTTGTGGTGAACGTCGACTACGACGGTGCGTGAAGGCCAACCGACAGGCTACAGTGGAACATCTCAACGACGAAATGAACCAGGGGGGCATCCAGACACGTGTCTACCACGACAGTTCAGAAAACCCTTCTGAGAATGGGGCTCCGGAGTAGATGGAGGGTGACTGCACCCATGCTAACACAGAGGCACTGACGAAAACGACTGGACTTTGCTCGGAGGTATGGTGACTGGACCTCTGCTGATTGGCGACAGGTAGCCTTCCGATACCCTGCATCCATTGCTGGATGAACAAAAGGCGGTGGGGGCAGTGTTATGGTATTCTCTAGAACCCAGCATCCATATGGAAGATACTCTTGATAGACTTGGTTATGAATCCATCCTCGGCGATCACGTCCATGATGATTGTCTTTCCTCGGGAGGATGGGATCTTCCAGCATGATAATGCGCCTTGCCACACGACTAGAAGTGTCCGCACGTGGCTTAAAGGGCACGGTCAAGACTTCAAACTTCTTCCCTGGTCCACAAACAGCCCAGATCTCAATACAATTGAACATCTGTGTGACCACATCGATCGTCGTGTTGACCATCTGTCTCCTCCCTTCAACGATTGTGGGACGCACTGCCGACAGCATGGCTCCAGATATCCGTGGGGACACATCGGCACCTGACTAAGTCACTGCCAGCTCGTGTCCCTGCTCTCCGTTCTGCGAAGGGCGGTTGCTCTGGTTACTAGAAGTCGGTCATAATAACGTGATTCGACTGTGTAATACTGCCGTTTTATTTCAAAATGTGCATCTCAGTATCAAGGTCATATAAATATTAAATATACAAGATTGTTCCCAATTAAACAAGTTTATTTTTGCTAATTACAGTAAAGGTTTTTTTAAATTGATTCTACCAGTTTTTTAATGATTCTGCCAGTATCATAGTAGTATGTACTATGTTCGCAGTTAATTCAGCACTTTTTTCTTTGAAGATTTGACTTTTATTACATTTCTCCGCCGAAAGAGTTGCAGTTCCATAAGAACCCAAAAAGACGAGTGAGTTACAATATCTTTGTACGCACTTTCGTAAAGTGCTATTTCTTTTCTGATTTTTTATGTTCTTTAATTGAAATTACTTGTATTCGGTTACAAATATGTTTTACCTTTACATTAACAGAACAGTAGGCCCATGTTCGTTTTCTTTTTCTGACATTACAGTCACATCTTACGGTGTTTTGTTAACTTGAGTAGATCCTTTTTAAATACGTTTCAGTAAACAGTTACGGTTAAATAGAATCTGCTGCTTCAACATTCAAGAAACAAAAATTCAGATATGGAACATTGAAACCTTTTTTCTTAAAAAACTTCTATGCATTTTTTATCAGGACTCGCATTCAGGAGGACCCGGGTTCGATTACCGGTTTTTCACATTTTATATAACCCCCCCCCCCTCCAGGAGAATGGGCGGTTACTCCCACATTCCTACTCCTCTGAGCGATTTGCTTCGTCTCTAATAACCTCACTGTTGACGAGACGGTAGGTTCAACCTGCTTACTTAACTTACGTAAGCGTATCTGAAAAAGCAACTTTAATGTCAGTGCTTGACACTTTTCTTAACAGAAATATTACATACTCACAAGTGACCTGTCACCTTGGTTCAATCGAGGGCTTTGAATTATGAAGCAATGCCGTCAATACAGCCGCAGTCCTAATCATTGCGTCTGTTGAAACACATTTTCAGGAATTTAAAAAGTACAGTCCTACATCACAGATGACCAATAGCTCGCTGAATGTAAAGTTAGCCAATAACTTTGTTCTTTTCTGGCGATTCTTTAATCCCTCTTCTTTCAGGACCCTCTCAAGGAACGAAGTCCGCTTCACTCTAGAAACCCTATCCTGCCGTGATACACCGCAGTATTATTTCTTCTCCTCTCCTCCCCCCCCCCTCGTCTTCCCTCGTTCACTGTCCTTGTCGAGATCCGCCGTAGGTTAAGGATTAATAACGAAAAGTTTTTTTCCCGTCCGCCGTCTCGCAACTTTACCCCGCTCGAGTGCCGTTTTTCCTCCGTTCGAACCGGCAACCCCATTTCTCCTGGTTCATCGGAGACGTGGCTACCCCCTCGAGGGGGGGGGGGGATATCTGACGAGTTCCAGTCTGACGAAGCCACTCGCGGTCCACCACTTGAGCCACTTCGAGCACTCAGATGGGCTCCGCTGTCGACAGTTTTTTTTTTCTTATTCTCGAAAATTTCAAGTGTGTCTACAGAGAAATGATGAAGTAACTTCAGAACTTGTTACAGCTTCCCAAGTTAAGATAGAAAGCCAATATTTATTTCCTACACTGATACTATTTTTTTTTTGAACGAAGGAAGGAACGTTTTGTATTTATGTTACGGCGAAACAAGTGTACCTTACACACGTAAGAAAGTAACGAAACTTGAAATCAGATACATTCATGTCGGCGATAAAAGCACGCTGCCGTTTCTTTGCCTGAGGAAAGATTTTTTTTACGTTTTATTTTTTACCTTTTTTAAAAAAGAACTTTTGATCAGTCAGGACTAGTGACATAAATCAGACAACAGCCAACGTGCATGTCCGGTCCGGCTTGAAGATGTTTAAACTATTTAGAACAGACGTTGAATATAGTAATAGTTTAGAGTAACGGCTCCGTGCTGAGGTCCTCCCTCTGGAAACCAAGTTTATAATTCGATTTGCAAATAAGCCATGGCACACACGTGCCGTGGTTTGTTATAAGTTTTAGTTATATTCCTATGTGCCACCTTTTCGTTAGAACACCGGCATAAAACATGGAAGTAAATAGGCAATAGTTTAAAACAAGTACAAAGCATGACTAAAGACAAAAGAAAAAAACACCCTACTGACGATTACAAACGCACGAGTGATGGCACCGTAATATGTTAAGGTGTATATGTTATTTGGGATTGCTGCCGGAAAAATACTCGTATAAAAATATGGTGTTTATGAAAACACATATACAGTAGAACCTCGATTAACCGTCACCCTCGGGACCGGGACCATGACGGATAACCGAATAGACGGATAACAGAAATAATAATAGCGCCGCTACAACTTAGCACCTAGACAGTGTTTGGCGTGGCAACATCGCAATTCACTGCCTTGCATGTTATAACGGCGCCATTGTAAGTCCTAATTGTGATGATTGCTGCGCAGTACTTAATGTGAAATGATTTTAAAAGAGAAAAAACAAAACCACGCCAGTTCAAGTGAAAAATACTTTATTAAAATATTTTATTAAGAAAACAATGAAATATCAACTATACATGTACGTACTGTACTCTAAAAACTTACGTTACCGGTACAGTATTTAGTTTTTAAAATAATCCGTCATTTTCTTTTGTTTCTTTCCCCGTCGAGCTTTTTGGGCGGCCATGTTTCTGATTTTTCTGAGAAGAAGCACCTGGGTCCCGGTAGCCTCCTCTTGACGCTCGAACCAGTCAATGCACTGTGTTAACATCGATTCCGCTTCTGAATGGGTGATTCCTGGGTTGTTATCAAGCGCCGGTTCAGCTTCTTCCACGTCTTCATGATCACCACCGTCATCAAGTTGCAAAACATTGGAAACAATTTCATCATCACTCAAGATTTGAAAGCCTCCATCCTGATTGTCACTGTTTAACCAGTCTGTCACTTCTTGAGTTGATAAAGTTTCATCTATCAGTCCGTTGTTACAAAGCTGCACTATTTCGTCAACACTGACAGGCTCATGTTCTGCAGATTCCTCAGTAGAAGGTTCAGGCCATAATTTATTCCAAGCGTTCTTCAGGTTTGTTGCCGTGAGATCTGACCACGCGTTGGCAACATTAAAAATTGCATCCTTGATGTTGTATGTTCTCCAAAACTCCTTAACCGTTGTAGCGTCGTCAGAAGACAGCAAACTTTCAATAAAAGCCTTCCTGTAGCGTCGCTTCATGTTCTCAATCACACCCTGGTCCATGGGCTGAATGAGAGGTGTTGTGTTTGCAGGAAGAAAGAAACACTTTATTTTACCGTCATCACTTTGAAGTTCATTGTAAGGGTGGGAAGGGGCGTTGTCCATGAGCAACAATGCTTCCTGTGGTAATTTCTTCTCTGCAAGATGAGCTCTTACTTGGGGAACAAACACTTTGTGAAACCAGTCGAAAAAAATCGTTTGGTCCATCCAAGCGTTTTTTTGAGCATAGTAATTTACTGGTAAAGCGTTCAAATTCAAATTTTTAAATGCACGGGGTTTTTTAGATTTTCCTATCACTGCTAAGGGTAATCTATGATTGCCTGTGGCATTTGCACACACCATTGCAGTGATTCGATCTTTTTGGATCTTAAAACCTGGAGCAGATTTTTCTGAGAATGAAGCCAGTGTCTTTTGTGGCAGAGCTTTCCAGTTAAGTCCAGTTTCGTCACAATTATACACTTGTTCCCTACTGAGATTAAGATCGTACATTTTTGCAGTAAATTCTGCTCTAAAGCCCTCTACAACAGCACTGTCTGAGCTAAGTTTTTCGCCGGTAATGTCCAGTTGTCGAATGCCGTGACGAAACTTAAACTTTTCAAGCCATCCCATGCTGGCTTTGAAGGTTGGGTCGCCATCTAGTTTTTTGTTCATGTCGATCGCCTTCGTCACTATAATGGATCCAGAAAGGGGTATCCCTTGGCTTCGGGCTTGAACGAACCACTGATAAACAGCACTATCGAGTTGTTCAAATTTTGCTGGTCTCATTGTTTTTCTAGTCTTGACATCTCCATCTGTGTTTTGCATTTTTGATACGTGTTCCTCAATTTTATCTGCATCACGTTTTAAATCATTTACGGTTGTTCTTGCAACACCATAAATCTGAGCCAGACTTGTAGCTGTTTCACCTTTCTTCAATCGTTTAATAATTTCTAGTTTTTTGTCGAGTCCCAAAACCACACGTTTCCGTTTCTCAGCCATAACAGAAGAGCAACCCACACTACGTATAAACAGCACTGTCAACAATAAACGGTAAAACACGAACACTAGTAGGCACTGCACTCGAAATCGGCAAAAACTTCGGTTCACTGACGCGGAAACATACAATTTTTTTGCGCTAGCGGGGTGGCGGTTAATAGAGACTGACGGTTAAAAGGGTGACGGTTAATCGAGGTTCTACTGTACACTGACGAGGCTCGTGTGGAAATACAGGGAAATATTTTAACGGGCCATACTTATAATGCCTGTTTACATATGTAGAAGCCAAAAGGTTTACAGAGCTAAAGCAATAGGTCGTTAAAAATAAACTTCGACTTATTAGAGATCTTGCAACATTTAAAATCTTGTTATCACAAACGTGTTGTGAGTTCAAGTATATTCTCTTACTTTTTATATTTTGTAAGTGCATTTTGTTAAAAGAGAGATTTCAGCTTAATTTACACGCTTATAAATATTGCAGGATAGAAGTTTTAAAATATTATCGGGTATGCAAAATATTTTACATTTATTATTGCTGCCGTAGAATAAGTTTATACCGTAACAGAAACAAACTAGACTTTAACTACGATGTCTTGTTAGCCCTGATATTTATTTCAACTTGATATATTCGTGTCCCAGAGAATTTTTAAATATTGCTAAATATATGTCCAATATTTCTGGGATTCTAAAATCTTATTTAATAAAATTATATTTCTGGACTTCTAAAATGTAATTTAATAAAAAGTCATTACTGATAGCAGTATTCTAATATTTTGAAGGGGTAAGATCATTCTTTTTATTTTGTTCATTCGTATCAGGTTAAACGTACTTTTGCGGAGTTGCAAAAATAATAATATTTTCAATATTATTTTCATCTACATTAACAAGATGTTTACTATGACCAGACTAAGTACATTCCGTATGTGAGATCAGTAATAACTTTCATTAATAAACTTCCCAGTTGCGATTTCATTAAAGCTGTGAGTCCACCGATTGTGCACATAAGTGTTAAAGTATATCACATAACTTTCAAAAGAGATTAGTTCACTAGCAACGGAAATAATCACCGGTTCAGATTTCTTGTCTGCCGTTTATAGTCAGGCAGGTCCTCGAGGTAAGGGCGTAAATAAAGGGTTCATCCCTTTAGAGTGGCAATGCCGATACACCACCCTACACATAAACATTTATTTATATATTAGCCATTTAAAATTAATTGTTTTACTAGGTTGCTATTTCCTTCCGGTACACTGTAAACCTTATTTTCACTTAAAGACTTAATCTACTATGTAAGATTTTAACCATTATATGGTATGGGAAATTTTCCATATGTCAGGCAGTAATTCCAGAAGTGATGTACGAAATTTTAAACTTTTGCTAAGAATTTGTTTTTTTCCTGAAAAAATTTAGGAAAACTACAATACAGGTATGCGAAATAACTATAGGCTCTTCAAGAAAACTAAAGTCTTTTGAAAGCCCTGTTTAAAATTTACTTGTATGTACTTAGCGTATTGTTACACCATATTCATACGTCGGTCGAGTGAAAATGTAAAATTATTAGGATTGTAAATATTTTACAAATTTGCTAATTTTTACTATTTATAGACATCAATAATACAACGAGTCAGTGAAGTTATTTCAGTATTCACAAATGTATACCCAACACGTTTAATTTAACGTCGAGACACGACACTACTTATCTCCGTTATTACCAACTTAACTAGAAGCACGCCAGTCACAGTGAGATTTTTCAAAGGTTGATTAAAAAAGTTCTGAATTGTCCGTGAACCGCCAATATTCGTGCTTTCTCAGTACACGTATAAGCACAAGGATGTTTTAAATTAGCCAAAAAATTTTCTTCGAGTGTAGTAAATTGGCGCCTGGTCGCGAGCCATTAGTTGATCAACGCCGGTGCAGGGAAGGGCGGGCTGCACCCGGCTCGATCGATGTTTGTGGGGGAAGGGTGTAAGCGGGCCTCAGTTGAACGCTGTGAAAGGTTTCGACGCCGAGAAGGGGGGTGGAAGGAGGACTGTCCGGCATAGGGCAAGGCGAGTGTGCGGGTCTCCTGAAAGTTCGTGAGTTACCGTCCTGCGACCCCCTTCCCCGGCCACTGCTGCCAACCTCTTCCTCCGAGTTAAGTTCTGGCCCCGGCCTGGCACCGCTGGTGAACTTGCCGCCCGACGCCTCGGGAATTCACTGATTAAAATTTCCACCGTACCCTTTCCTAGCACCATGCCCTCACCTTCCTACCCTCCCCCCTTCCCGCTAACCTAACTTCCGGCGGACAAACGAAAACACTCCTAACACTTTCTACCCGGGCCTGCAGAACTCTTCGGAATAACATTCTCCCGCCCCCTGGTGAGATTCAAGGAGCGGGAAGACGCTAATGCTACTTTACCTCTTGGGGACTGACTCTTGATGCCATTATAAACTGTGAACTTCCTCACCTTTCTGGTTTCCTCCTGGCTCCTCTAACCGCTTGGCAACCGAGTGAGCCAGCATTCCAGGGCGCTATCCTCACGCCGAGGGTGTGAATCCCCGCACACCACAGGCTGTGTGGGATCGGCGAGTTCATATAAACGCCACTACACACACGGCATTTCTAGATAATATAATATATTCATATGTAAGTAACATAACTGACCGTATTTCATAAAATGTTAGAAATACTGGTCATCAATATTACTATATATATATATATATAAACACACGATAAACTATGCTACTATTAAAACCATTTCTGTATTAACATAATTCACATATTTAACAGTACAGTGCAAATAAATTCTTAGAGAGATTTAGTACTGTACTTACGGAACGGGAACAATGCGTGGTTGGTAATGGTTTAGTTTTTTTTAGAAACAAATGTATAATATAACGCAGTAGCGCTTAATAATACTTCTACTTCATTAATTTTATATATATTTTTTGTATAATTCCAAGTTCGTGATGCCCCATTATTGACACAGGTAACACAAATATAAAATAAATATAGAATTAATGAAATTTATTGGAAAAAGAGTAATTTTTAAATGAGATTTGTTTTCAATACTATAAAAATCTGTTTAGATATGCGTGTGTACTAGAAATCTGTACCTCTGCACATTAAGCATTGCTCAGTCGGGGACAAACCAAAAGAATTGCGTGAAGCGGGGTACGAAATTGATTTTAAGAAGGATTTTTAAATCAAAGTTTATCAAATTTCTAATAAGTTATTTTTTTTTACTCCAAAATAAAGTCGAGAAATAAATTTATATCCCTGGACTTAATTTTTTGGGGGAAAGGGGTTGCTTCTCTAATCTAGGGCCACATTTAAGAGTACCATTTGTGCTTATAGTTATTAAAACAGAGTTGTTAGATGCTAGAAATTGCTGGTTTTGCGTACGTGGCCATTAAATTATTGCATGAGGATGGCGCGATAGAAGTGGCATTCAATGATGCTGTGATTAAAATGAGTCCCGGTTATATCTGGCAGACCCTTTCAGGTGAATTCAGTATTGAACCTGAAAATTCTTCCGCTAAATTTGTAGAACAATATGAAGAAACAAAGACAAAAATAACAGGTATGACATATCTTCCTAACAATATGAATAATTCTATAGAAATGTGGATCTTACGACAAAGTCAACACCTAAATGACAAATATAAAATATTAGATATTAATAGAGGTTTTATTTTTAATATTTCCATATTCATAGCATAATCCGTTTGGCTTATGTTGTATACAAAAGTAATACACAAACTCATGCTCTAAATATAGAATTGTGCCCAACATATATCTCGTATCACACACAAACCACAAGGAAGCCATCAAATTAAGTCCAATGAGCAGGTGAGAAATAGTTCATAATAATTTTTAGACACCGGACCTTATGAAGGACATCTGTAGTACATAACAGTGGTTAAACATTCACTTTAGTTATTTCTTTTACCTATACTTGAAATCTAAGCTATTTCGTTAGTTATTGTCATTGCCGTACTGATGAGAAAATTATTTATCGCAACACTGACGCTGAAAGTTAGAGAAATACAAAACTGTCTGCCCTATAAACGGCTTTCAATCTTATTAATATGGGTCTTATTATTTTCACCACAAAACAAGTGCAACTTATATTTCAACAATATACAATATAAGTTCACTATAGTCCATTCACGGTTAATTACAACTTATCTGAAGCCCTTCTAAAGTTCTACTTCCAGGATATTTCTCCGCCTCATGCAAACAAAGCTTTACCAAGTCTAGAAAATTACACCAAATGGAAAACGCATCGCATTTTTGCGCATTATTTTAAATATTATTTAGCGTCGGAAGAATTTTTTATTGCACATTCAACATACATATTTTCTCTCTGTTATTATTCATAATAATTATAATAATTTTTAAACAAAAATAGGTAAATGTTTAATTATACCTAATATAAGAGTGATTTAGTCACGTTTGTCGAGCGTATTGTTCATGGCGGCGGTGGTGGCTTTCTACTGAAGGCTGCACCGCTGCCGACTGCTGGCGAAACGTAACTCTCGTTGCTTCTTGTATGCCTGTGACGGCAGGTTCACATTAATGTAGTCAAGCAAACTTCGCATGTTAGCTGAGAACACATTCTCTTACATGTAACCTCTCCTTGCCTTATTAAGGTCGTGTGACATTCGCCCATACAGGGCTCAGTCCGTAGGGGAATTACGCCATTGTTGGGATGGTACAGCTCATATGCAATTGACTGTGTAACCCACCCCTAAAGTACATTCTCTTCGTTTGCACAAGCCAGTATATCGATGATTGTGCGAAGCAGCTTCATGTACGGCCGCAGGTAATACATGAGACACGTAACATCACTGCATGGTGTCGAGTATAAGACAGCACAACCTTCTTCACTCTTGTCCATGATATGCCGCCCACACACCGTAAGTTAATTAATCTATTTACTTATATACACAACAGACCTCGGGCGCGCAGGATCCATATGCTACCCCAGTCTTCCAGTGTAGTGGTATGTATGTATATGTCCCATACAATCTGTGGTCCACCGCAAGATCTCACCATTGTCTATGTTGCACAGGACAGTGTCCACTTTCTTGTTATGCAGCTCTTCAAATTCGGTGTTCACTTTGAGAATGTGTCCACCTGCTGGTAACTGACTATTTGGTCGGAAATTGACGATGCCACACCTATTGTAGTTGTATCATGGTATAATCTGGCTGTGGAAATTATCCCATGCATCATGATATCCGCACAAATGATTTTCACCATCTCATACCAGCTGACTTGTTTACGTTTTCAGTCTCGTCGATATCTATGTAGTGACGAAATATATAATTCCCTGTTACGACTACATCACCAATGGTTGGCAGAGAACATATTAAATATAACTGAAGTCTGATGAAAAGGATGAAGATGACAAATAGCCAAAGTATAGCACTACTTGAGTTTGATACGGAATCCAAAGTTATGAAAGAAACAGTCCGTGTTGGTATGGAATTATTAGAGTAGACGGACTACCTTTAAAAGAAGTATGGTATTTGTTGAGTTTTTATATTCGGGACGGTCCGATTTTTCGACAACCTATATTTCCGGGGAAACCAATAGGCCGAATAAAGCTATAGGCTTTCAATGAAAACGCTTTTATGAAAGAAACACAACGAAGCTATCAGTATACCATAATGAAGTTCGTTTAGTGAGGAGGTGGAGGGGGAGGGAGCAAGCACGGCTTCTCGGGAAACATTATCTATTGTTTGTATTGCTGAATCATCCTTGCCTGCCTGTCTGAGCAATCTACCTTAGGTGACAAATAATTCCAAAGCTTAACCACATCAACAAATGGACAGAGAACACACCGAATAATGTAAATTAAGATGATGGCACCAGAAGCGTGATGTGTATTATGGTGGTGGCAATGGGCATGTTATGGTGTGGTCACGGATTGGTATGAGAATGCCAGATTGATACAAATGTTCCAAAGTGGTTTGGAATAACGTAGTGAACTAACCTTTCGAAGACGAATGACGAGTTTAAATAATCGGATTGGCCGGACATAACGATTTTTCCCGGGAAGCCGAAAGGCCAAAAAAGTCTGCAGGATCCAAGGAAATGGAAGTTAATGAATGAAGTTAAACAGTTCTCATAAGATTTCCCTTTGTGGTTGGATTCTGGGAGGGGTGGTGGAGAGCCCAGCCCGGCTTCGGCATGGGAGTATTGTCACTTCAATAACCCCTAAAGACTATTTGAAACCCATGAGAGAGTTATTTTATAAATGTGGTTACAGAAAGACACTCCACAGAGTGTGCCTATACTGGGGCTGATCGAGCGAGGTGGCACACGTGAGGCCCATTCGCGAGGACCCGGGTTTTAGTTCCGGTCTATCCATTCTGATTTTGGTTCACTGTGGTTTTTCGGGACACTTTAGGCTAAAGCTGAAATCGTTAGGTATTATCAACCAATGTCCAGCTTCGGATTTCGCTTTCAGTGGCCCTTTGTTGCTGAGACGTCAAACCATGACCATACACTGACTGACGAAAGATAACATAGGTTAGTTTAAACATCAACAGTACTAAGCATTAAATGTTTGTTTAGGTGAAAATATATTACATTAAACTATAAAAAAAATATTCGCCCGTTATCCTAGGTTAGCTTTGGAGGATCTGTTAATTTGTAATGCTATGCATAAAAAAGATCCACTGTAAAATAATTCTGGAATAGTCTCTGAAATACAATCGAATATTAAATCAAAACATGACATAGAAATTATGCCACATATCAGGATGCAAATGTAGGAAAATAGAGTGTCATTCCTATGCTAATTTAAGAACTTTCATAGACATTCGACTCTCTCCTGAGAAAATGTGGGAATACTTTCATGAATGTATTGGAGAAAAAATCTACCACTCACAGTTTCTCATTATATATGTATGCGCTGCTATGTTACATTTACAAATAATTTTTTAGAGTGAGGGTGAAAATGAAAATACACAGTAAACATGCCCTCAGCGATCCACAGACGCCAATAGAAAGTACAGTTGTCAAAAGCATTCAAAACATTGCAGAACAAACAGTATGTGTGTTGTAGTGCTTGGTAGGGCAGGATTGAGAGATTCATACATCGAACGAGGTAGGGCAGGAATGATGTGTTCATGATAGGCCTCGAGGAGAGCAGGGCAGGGAGAAGATACTCATGGTATACGGTGTCGAGCGGAGCAGGAAGAATGTGGTCGCTCGAGATATCGAACATGCCGGAGCAGGAAGGAGGTACTCAGGGTTTATATCAAGCAGGCAGGGAAGGAAGGATATGCTCATGGCAGACACCGAACAGGCCAGAACCAGAAGGAGGTACTCATGGTATATGTCGAACGAACAGGGACAGGAAGGATGTGGTATGGAAATCATCGAACATACCAAAGTAAGAAAGAAGAACTAATATACATCGAACAGGGCAGGAAGGAGGTACCTCCGGTAGCCATCTATCGGGGCAGAGCTGGAAGGAGTTGCTCATGATGTATGTTGAGCAGGGTAGGACAGGAAAGACGTATTTACAGTAGACTTCGTGCTGGGAACGACAGGAGAGAGGTAGTTACCATAGATGTGACGCCAGGCAGGATAAGAGGAGGAGGTACTCACGGTAGATGTCGAGCGGCACGGAACGCACCCTGGGGCTGACGCGGTCCGAGGATCGGGCACGGCACTCTAGCCGGCGGCCGTGGAAGGTCCTGGGCACGCTGGGAAGGAAGAGTTGGTTGGCCGTGATGCCATCACGTGACGCCTCTACGACGCTGTCCAGTAGCCGCTCACCCAGCCACCACGACACCTCTGGAGCTGGCCGACCTGCACCACCACAACAACCGACAATCACAGTTCTGCAGCTGCGAGGACCCCAGCTGCAGCCCGTCGCTCTTTGTAGTGGACTGGAGAGATTTGGGCGGCTCTTAGTCTTGACAGCCTATGAGGGTGAAGTGAGGCGAGGATGGAGCAGCGCCAGAATGCAAGGGTGGGGGAAACAGGAGATCTCCGAGAAAACCCACCGACCAGCGGCATCTTCCGGCACTGGCAAAAATCCGGAAGCGACCCCACCGGGAATCAAACCCGGTTCGCCTGGGTGGGAGACGAGTAGTCTGGTCACTATAGCACCGCGGCTCCCATCGCTCACTTTAGTCCACTCATGGTTACTTCCAACTTTCCTGAAGCCCTGCTTAAGTTCTACTTTCAGGCTATTGTCTCATGCAAACAAAGTTTTACCAAGTCCAGAAAATTGCATCAAAAGGACAACACACAGTAATTGTGCATTTTCAATTTAATAATATTCTACATTATAGTTATATCTTACTAGGCATTATTACCAACATACCTACTTTCTCCCTGGTTTTATTCATATTAGTTGCAAATGAAATAGCTATATTCATACAAGCAATGTACGTAAAATTTCAATTTAACCAAAAATAAAATACTTTTATCTTAACAGAAGTATAGAATGCTTGCGATGCTTTACATATTTAGGAAACAGTCAAACACGTTACAGAAAGAGTGATTTGCCAAAAGTTTCATTTAGGCAGTGTGAAGATACCGCGAAAATACTATACAAATTACGCTTCATTTCAGGCTTGGTCTCATCCTCAATGTTTGGTTTTCCATTTATTTTCTATAACTTTATCTTGATTTAATTAAATATATAGGTATGTGATGTCATAGCACGTTNAGAAAGAGTGATTTGCCAAAAGTTTCATTTAGGCAGTGTGAAGATACCGCGAAAATACTATACAAATTACGCTTCACTTCAGGCTTGGTCTCATCCTCAATGATTGGTTTTCCATTTATTTTCTATAACTTTATCTTGATTTAATTAAATATATAGGTATGTGATGTCATAGCACGTTCNTTGGTTTTCCATTTATTTTCTATAACTTTATCTTGATTTAATTAAATATATAGGTATGTGATGTCATAGCACGTTCATATTTCATACAGTGACAGCAATCACATAGGTTGCTGGTACCACGTAAATATTGTTAACGGAGGTAGTAATTGCAACATTATTGTATCTTGTGTTCTTGTCGCTATGTTATGTACAACTATGAATATGATTCCTCACAGAACAGAGAAATCCTTCCACAGCTCAACTTCAGCGATATTTTTACTTACCCCGCTTAAAGAGGAACTGTAATAAACTAAGAGAACATTATTTTATTAGTACACGATGAAATCAGATTTCAGAATTGATCTGTTGTTACTTCCTCTGCTGATATTTTTTCTGTGTAGGCGCCAAATTTGACACGCGCAATTATCTGGTTATAGTGAAAATGCAAGCATTTATCAATGGTTTTCTTAAGAAGGACGCCACTCTGGTTTTACCATAATACCTTGACCAGTACAGTATTTATGTTTGTTCCACAACGTAATATCAATTGCCAGAATTGTAGGTATGTAGTTCAATGTTATAGTCTATTCGCTGTTTCTTCAGTTTTTGAATAAAACATTTGGAAAATGTCGCCAGGTATGACGTACTTGGTGGTTTCCTAACCATATTATATTTCCCAAGTACTTTATACTTGTGTTAACATAAGAATACTTTACGTTTGCTTAAAGTGAACTGTTACATATATTTTCCCTATAAATTATAATGTTTTATTTATAATTAATATGAACACAAACAGGGAGGAAACAGGGGTGTCGGTAATGTGTAGTAAGAAATAGTTCTAACGCAAAATATTGTTACAGTGAGTGCGCATGAATTCCGTGCATTGTCGCTTGTAGTTTTGTATTCTTGGTAAAGCTTTGTTAGCACGAGGCGGACGAATATCCTGGAAGTAGATCTTTGACAGGGTTTCAGAAAAGTTTGAATTAACCGAGAATGGACTTTACCCACATATGCATATTATACATTCGTATGCTCTGTTGGAACTCATTCTACTTCGATCTTAAGGCTAGGCCAAATCGTCATANATATGCATATTATACATTCGTATGCTCTGTTGGAACTCATTCTACTTCGATCTTAAGGCTAGGCCAAATCGTCATACTGACTTCTTACTTCTTTTAGTTGTTTAGGGACACTAACTTTGAATCTACATCCCTTCCGCTCTGGCAATTCTGTTTATTGCATAATTGTGTACACTGGGTATGAATGGNATATGCATATTATACATTCGTATGCTCTGTTGGAACTCATTCTACTTCGATCTTAAGGCTAGGCCAAATCGTCATATTGACTTCTTACTTCTTTTAGTTGTTTAGGGACCCTAACTTTGAATCTACATCCCTTCCGCTCTGGCAATTCTGTTTATTGCATAATTGTGTACACTGGGTATGAATGGNACTAACTTTGAATCTACATCCCTTCCGCTCTGGCAATTCTGTTTATTGCATAATTGTGTACACTGGGTATGAATGGGTAAAAAACGTTGAATTGCCATACATTTTAGCATTTTTTAATCGTTTTATAAAAAAAAAGAGTGACAGTATTGGAAGCTTCCTTTTAAAAAATTGTAATAAACTGTTGGAACTTTAAATTAATGTCTTCTTTTTCGTACATATTTCAGAATTTAAAAAACTTGATATGTTAGCCTGAAGCTAATTTCCCCCCCATATATTAAGCATAACCTCATGAAATTATTCTCTTGGAAATATATTTTCTTGGCAGTTGGTCTTTCTTTTTTCATTTTTTTTGGATAAAATTTCATGTCAGAATATTTAGATGTTCAGTTCTATTTGCAGGTCGGTTGAATGTTGGATTTCAAATATATTGTTACATAGCATGCCTCTATAGTAGTTTCGCATGTGTCCGGTAGGTATATCTTGAGATACAGCAATATGAAAAAGCCGTTTATAGCTAAGTTGGAGGGCACGAAAATGATGTTTTCATAGTGCGTATCATCTTGATAAGTACATTCGTTCATTCTCTGGGATGTACAGCACTTTATTTTCGTAGGTAAATGTGTTGGGTGCGCTTTTAATTGTTTCGTCAAAAAACGCGTTTCCCAAACACGCTCCAGCACATTTCAAGCGCCAGGTAGTCGACCACCTTAACGCTAGCTATTAGATCTTCTCTTCTTCTCCCTTCTCCCACCACACACAAATGCCAAGCGTTAGGCCCTCAGAAAGAGAATCGATGGCTATCTACATGTTATTCCATCGGTGCAAGAAGACGCGACAGGACATTTAAAAACACTGAAGTGGAAATATGTCGTGTATCGTGGACTTCAGCCACACACACAGGCAAAGCGGCCGCACTAGCCAGCAGTGTGGTGGAGCGTCGTTGGCCATTCATAGCGTGCAGACTNCACCCACCACACACACAGGCAAAGCGGCCGCACTAGCCAGCAGTGTGGTGGAGCGTCGTTGGCCATTCATAGCGTGCAGACTGACAAGGCAGATGACAACCTGAGCAGTAGGAAATCTTATGCAGTGTGTAATAGACAATCAGACACAAGCCGCATTTCCAGAGCCGCGCGTGGCCAATCAGCGAATGGGTGCGCCAATGTCTAATAAACAGCCACACAATTACACTTATATGTACTCACGTATTGTGTGATTGCGTCATGCTCAACTAGCGAACCGGCCCGGCTTCGCCCGGGTACAATTGAGTTTTACAGTGGTACACTAATAAATTCATAGGGAAAGGACAATTAATTTATGTGAAAACAGAATTATAAAGTTATACTATGTTGGCCTAGGTTCTTATCTGATTATGGCAACCCAAAAGGAAGGAAACATTTTTCAACCGATAGCCAAGAAGTAGGGCATTGTTTTTGGAGTGTATCTGTGCAACTATCGCGTAGTTACCACATTTACGCTTTCCAGCGTCGATGTATGAAAATCAAAACGTGAGTTTCATCAAGTTGTAGTTTTAGAAAAAAGTGTACCTAGGTACTACTTCTTGCGCTTNTATGAAAATCAAAACGTGAGTTTCATCAAGTTGTAGTTTTAGAAAAAAGTGTACCTAGGTACTACTTCTTGCGCTTGGCTGAGGGATCTTAAGCAATCACCAAAGTTAAGCAACGTTCCCAGCGGCACACATTTGGATGGGTGNGGCTGAGGGATCTTAAGCAATCACCAAAGTTAAGCAACGTTCCCAGCGGCACACATTTGGATGGGTGACCGTTAAGTGGCATAATATCTGAGCGCTTCGGAGGGCACGTTAAATATTCAGTCCTGGTTGTTATCGATTGGTAGCAGTCGTTAAGCCATTTCAGAAGTCTTTGGGAGGCCTGATAAACTCTGACACAACAGAAAATTAATATTTTGGTAACGTTCCCAGCCGGTGCAGAATAAAATTTTTTGTTATTCAATAGGAAGCGTATCATTTTCCGTGATAAAAAGTATCCTGTGTCCTATTCCAGGACCTATAGTACCTACATACCAAACTTGATNAGCGTATCATTTTCCGTGATAAAAAGTATCCTGTGTCCTATTCCAGGACCTATAGTACCTACATACCAAACTTGATCAAAATCCGTTTAGCCATTTTGGAGCTGAGTGGTAACAAACATACACACACACACACTCATAGGCTTTCGCATTCATAATATTCGTAGGATGGTAAAAGACGCTACGCTAATGAACAANCACACACACACACACTCATAGGCTTTCGCATTCATAATATTCGTAGGATGGTAAAAGACGCTACGCTAATGAACAACACTTTCGAATTAAAACGTATGATTTGAAAGCCTGATGTACAATTACAATGCAAGCAGCATGAAAATAGGGCACACTTATACCGGTAAAAATTACACAGAATTATCTTTCGAAATATGAAAATTTTAACTCTCAGTGCTAAGCAAAGCCATTTAAATACATTATAATAAGGTTTTCTCTGCAGTCATTTCTTAACTTTTATTGAACGTATAAAATGTTTATTTCGTTGTTAGAAATCTCTGTATACAAAGTGTGACTTGAAATCACCGACTGACTGACGAAAATATAAGACGGATATGTACGTACTACTTTTCCTTATTGTGATTATTAAGAGAGATGTGCGCTCTCAAAAATCGAATTTTTGATGTGATTTTCATTACAGATTTCAAGAACTACTTGTTATTAGGCAACACATTTGTGAATAGCGATTTGTGGAACAGAGATCTAAGGTCTGTGAAAATGCTTTTGGTAATATCATCCCTCTTCATTAGTAAAATAGGGGTTGCCATACCGTGCTTTGTTACGAATCAGCACCCCTATTTTCCAAGTGAAGGGGGATAATATTAATCAAGCGCATTTTCTCACGTGTAAGATCTCCGTTATACAAAACACTTTTCACCGATTTGTTGCTTGATATCAAGTAATTCCTGATATTTGTAACGAAAATCGTTTCAAAACTGGATTTTTAAGGGCGCATAGCTACCAANTTGATATCAAGTAATTCCTGATATTTGTAACGAAAATCGTTTCAAAACTGGATTTTTAAGGGCGCATAGCTACCAAGATAAACACTTTAAGAAAGAGTGGTAAATATATTTTCGTCAGGAGTTTGTTGGTAATTTTTAGTAACATACAGTAGTGTATCTATGTTTTTAATTACTGCGATTTTCGCTTCCAAGAAAACGGGTCTGCTTAAAAGGATAAACTAATATTTTCGTATTAAAAATAACANATTACTGCGATTTTCGCTTCCAAGAAAACGGGTCTGCTTAAAAGGATAAACTAATATTTTCGTATTAAAAATAACATTGGTATAGTTAAATAATCAGTTTGTAATAATCGTATATCACTATTAAGGGTGTGGCTCTGCAAAGTATTTGCTAGAACATTAAGTGTAGTTCTGTAAATATACTTGCACTAGTGTTACAGCAGCTGTAGCGATAGCAACACTGTTATAATTACTTGACATAACACATGGAACCCCTCCTGTTTATCAATACAGCTTATGCTCTTGAGCTTGTGCAGTTTACCAAATAGCTACCACCAGTACTTCCAAAGGTAAAATTAATTTTACTTCGCGTCTTACATTGATTAACATCAAACATATCTGAGGACTACAGTACAGAAAACTGTAACGGAGAAGAGGAAAACATTTTCTACTTCAGAGAAACTGTCAAGTATATATTTAAAAATTCTTCAGCTCCTCTGTTATTGACAGCCAGTTTAGCAAGTACAGTTTTCTCGTTTCCAGGCTGGGATAGGTAGATAAACCGTGCTTGTTTGAGCGCGCGATCGTAGTTTTGCCATAGAGTCCCGTGATTGAAAATACGCCGTAGTTGAAGTAAATAAAACAGTGTTAGGTACAGAATTATGGATTGTGTGTACCAGGCATATATCTCATTCACATTTCGGTAAGAAATTTTAAAACCAGCAACTTTTACGTTTTCTACCCTTACCTGTCATCAACTCAAAAATGAACAAAAAATATACTGGTTCAATATTAACTAAGCACTCCTGAAATAAAATATTGAAAAATGTCCTCCCCCCCCCCAACAGAACCGTACTCACACACAGACACACACACACACATATATATATATATAAACGGACGCACTAGCATAGTCGCAGTAACGTTCGCAGCTACGAAGAGAACTTAGTTCCAGGTTTTAAAGTCGTATCAGGCTTGCGGTGGTGTAGCGGTCAGACAACTCGCCTCCTACCAAGGTGAACCGGGTTCGATGCCCGGTGGGGTCACCAGGACCTTCGTATGTGGAAAAATGTGGCGGACATTGCCGTTGGCCCGGCGGGTTTTCTCGGTGCTCTCCCGTTTTACCGCGCCCTTGCCTTCCGTCGTTTCTCCACATTCGCCCTTACTGGCATTGTTAACTTCGGTGTTAAACGTCGAGCAAAACACACTAAATAATAAAATTAATGTCACATGAAAAGGGAGTTTATATTTGTTGCCGCTGGATTAATTTAGTTAACATAGACTTCCGTTTTATGATCATAAATTTCGAGAGAAAAAAAGAGAGGTTTGGGAGGCTGTTAACATCTTGGTCTTGAGAGTAGATGATGTTGAAGTGAAGTTAGCATGAAACAGTCCCAGAATGCAAAAGAGAGGGAAACGGGAGATCCCCGAGAAAAAAACTAACCGGGAGGTACAATGTACATAACATGCAGGTGTGGTCCGATGGCAATCCGCATGCCACTCACACGTCTGGTTTCCAGGTACGATTTTCAGTGAATGTGTGGTGCTATCTAGTAGGCGATATGTTACTCGAACCACACGTCCTACCACAATGGATTACTGGAGACACTTACGTGGCATTTCTGCGGGAAACATTAACTGAATTGCTGTAAGATGTCCCGTTTGACATTCGCCGACGTATTTGGCTACAGCGTGATGGTACGCTGGCACACTTTGCAATAATTGGGCGCGAGTACTTGAATACACAGTTTGGTGGTCACTGGATTGGCCGCAAATGTCATGTACCATGGCCTGCAAGATCCCCGGATCTGACGCTTCTGGATTTTTTTCGTACGGGNGGATTGGCCGCAAATGTCATGTACCATGGCCTGCAAGATCCCCGGATCTGACGCTTCTGGATTTTTTTCGTACGGGGCTAAATTAAATCATGTGTGTATGCGACACCTATTAGATCAGAGGAGGATCTGGTTCAGAGACTAATCGATGCNGGGGCTAAATTAAATCATGTGTGTATGCGACACCTATTAGATCAGAGGAGGATCTGGTTCAGAGACTAATCGATGCTTCTGACCGCATTCGAGCGATGAACGGTGTATTCAGCAATGTGCGTCTGTCGATGTCTCGGAGATGCGATGCCTGTATTGCAGCTGGTGGTACGACGTTCGAACAGGTCCTATGATCTTGCAATTCTTGTGTCGTGTTACTTTTCAAGTCCTGGTCACTAAGGTCCCTCCCGTTCTACCTCTGCACCGAGTCATGAGAGAGGTGTGTTGCCTATGTCGCAGGAATAACACATCTGTTTCGAATATTTAACATCCATTTCTCGAGAACTATGAGGTGTATCATATTGACACAGACCATCCTTTGTTGTTAAAGTAACCATGCTACATACGTACTTTAAGCTTATGAATGTGTGGTACATGTTGTTTACAGTATGTGTGGAAACGTCTCCCACCATCGCTTGTGCAGTGGACCCAGCAGCCAACCATAATCTCATGTAGGTAGTATGGCCTACGTGCTAGGGATTGTAACGCTGGCCTAAAGCTTAATGTGGTGTTGCACGAAAACAGTGGGTCCTACACGCATGCAAAAATATGACCAGTTTCGTTACTTAAGTGATATTGCTCAATAGGCCAGCATCAAACGTTGCATTATCCTGACAGTACAAAATCTGTTAACAATACTATGGTGGCCACCCCTGTTATATTAATTACTGTAGAAGGAATAAAGGAATGTTTGCTGTAGATTGAGGATCCCAATAACAGAAAACAATGTTCGGCGTATTTTCATTTAATGCCACTTAGTTCACGATATTTTAGAAAATTACAGTTTTCAAAATGGATTTTCAAGAGCTCATTCCTCNTCATTTAATGCCACTTAGTTCACGATATTTTAGAAAATTACAGTTTTCAAAATGGATTTTCAAGAGCTCATTCCTCCCTTAATATTGCATTTAGGTACGACGTGTCCAATATATTTCTACTACATTTTTCATAATGTTACCTCTCGGAGTTTGTCAGTGATTATAAGATAGACGTTATATATAAATATACATAGCATATTACTATATATGTATATAATGCACATAGCCTATATTTCAGTTATAATAAGAAGTGACAGATATAACGAATGAGCCTACATTTGTCTACATGGATGATAATTTCTAATGAAGTTCTTTAACGCTTAGTTAATGGTAGGCCTTGGCGTTTCGTTGACAGCAATATCATTAATGATGGAACCAGAATATGCAACAATAGGAAGACAATTATAAAAACACACAGGTCCTACCCGGAACTCGAACCCAGAAAACGTGGTACCACTGGCTAGCGTGCAAACAACTGCATGGAGGTAGGGATCAAAGCATAAACTTCGAATTTTATCAGCATACTGTAATGTTTTGAATGGTAAAGTTTACCAAATTGAAATATTTTCTGTGGCGTTATTTTTAAAATTGGTTTCTGAGGTACTTAAACACGTAAGTTTACATGCCCCACAATAATGCTACTTGTGTGAAGAATTTTGTGGAAATCGATTGATTGTTTCCAGAGATATAGCTTAACTTCGTTATCTTATTTAGTGCTATCGTACAAAATTTTCTACAATGAGGCTCTGTTTACAATGCCTATAATATATACTGTAGGTATACAAAGTAAGGTAGAATTTGGTTAATTTTATTAATAGACATGACAGACTTATCAAAATTATTTATATCGCCACAATTTTGAAAACCAGTGTCTGACACCACTTAAATTATTATGCTTTCATGGACTTCTCTATCACTACTGGTGTGCGATATTTCTTTGAAATTATTTGAAAAATGTTTCGGAAATATGAAACAAATTTCAATTTTCTCATTTGGCGCTATTTTACATGCAATCCTGCGAAAGAAAACATATGTACGCATAATTGATGCTTCTAATGTATACTATTATAATCTGGACACGGTTTCTTGGGCACTTTTGAAATCCACCTTTGGGAAATATCACTGCAGCTATCTCCTTATATTTGAAAAGGCAAACTGACTGACAAATGCCCAGTAAAGTTGGTAACGACGGAGGGAAAGTAATTTCATATCTAAGGTTTTGAATTGAAAGTTCCACGAAAGCATTTGGGATTGCTGAAATTATTTATTTTGCTTTATGTTTTTTAAATGTTTGCTAGTGTAAAATTAAGCAAATTTGTAAATAAGGCTGTTTTAGCTCTACAATTTCACTTGACTGGCACGTGAATGAAGTAACCAGGCTCATGGTAAAGTTAATTTCACGTATGGTGGAAGGATGCGTAATGTGCATACGAGAAGCAGGACTTTCAAAAGTTCTCAGCTTACCGTAAACAGCCAATATCATAAATAAAATTTTTTATGTTTTAATATATATTCTAAACAAAATAATTTTAATAAACGTCATTTAAGAATCGCCTGCCCAGTTAAAACACATAGGTTTACATGGCCTGCCTTCGCAGTACTTCCATGTGAAATTTTGTGGGAATCGGCTAATTGGTCCCTGAGAGATGGCCTAAAACCTTAATTTTTTCATGTGATGATATTCAAAATGGCGAAGAAAAAGGTCATATTATCGCATTAGATGATTTTCATAGATACTGTCAGTAAACAAAGTTAAGCAATAATCGGTTACATAGATTCTTAGATATAACATACTAAGCTAAAATTTTTACATTAATTTTATTCTGCAAATAAGTGTCTCGCACAAATAAAACATATAAGTTAACATAGCCTACAAAAGTACAACTTCTTCACGAAATTCAGTAGGAATCGGTTGATTGTGTCCCAAGATAAGACGTAAATATTTTATTTTTCTAATGTGGGGCTATCTCATACAATTGCGAAGAAACGAGGCTCTGTATAAGGACATTTGATGGATGTAATATATACTGCAAAAATAAACACTAAAGTTAAAATTAGTTTCGTTGTTTCATAGCTGTAGGATAGTAAGCTAACATTTTTATACGGCCACTACACAGTACGACATTTTCGCAACCTCTGGGAACTTTGTTCAATTTTTTACATCCACAATATAGCGGAAAAAAAACATGAACATGCAATGGTGTAATGTTTTCTTCAAACAGAATAGTAAGCTGCTTCGTTGATTATCGCGTGTAATGGCAGTAAAACGGCGGCCGACTGGAGATATCTGAGCTGGCGGGACAACAGCAGTGACAGACGCGCATTGTGCCTCGGAGGTCAGTAGAGAAGTGTCGTTCAGAGTGGCGATTTNCGCGCATTGTGCCTCGGAGGTCAGTAGAGAAGTGTCGTTCAGAGTGGCGATTTATAACATGTTGTGTGTCATACTATCTTCTACTGGGTTTTAAGGTACGATTTCCACCTGTAACTCGTTATTGCACCATCCAAACTGTTCGATACGCTTCTTAATAAATAACTAAGGTTAAAGTTAATTATTTCGCGTTATTAGTCGTTTATCTTTGAACGATGTTACAGCTTGTATTTTACCTTACTGTACCCAACAGGAATTTCTCGCGCAAAAAAACGCATTAACACTACAACGTTCAATTCACACAATGGCTCCTGAAATTTCACATTTGGCTGTCTTTGACATCTGGGTGCAACAGTCGTCAACAACACGGTTTGACGCGATATTAGCGTATGTGATTGATGCGTTGGGTATTTTAGAGTTCCCTAAAGACCCATTAAACTGTTTAAAGCAGACTACAAAGATGTCTCTTAGCAAATTCGAGGATAAATGGAGTAAAGTACAAACACTTCGCGAACCTTTTTTAACGAACAATGCATCATGACTAAGAAACACATTAACGTTCAANGGAGTAAAGTACAAACACTTCGCGAACCTTTTTTAACGAACAATGCATCATGACTAAGAAACACATTAACGTTCAATCTGTGCCTGGTCCTTCAAGTACTGCATCAGGTCTGATCCGATTTGGAAGGCCTCAGAAGGCTTTTCAAGATTGTACATGAAAAGTTTAAACTCGAATAATCAAATGTTTCGTAGAGTCAACCNGGAGTAAAGTACAAACACTTCGCGAACCTTTTTTAACGAACAATGCATCATGACTAAGAAACACATTAACGTTCAAACTGTGCCTGGTCCTTCAAGTACTGCATCAGGTCTGATCCGATTTGGTAGGCCTCAGAAGGCTTTTCAAGATTGTACATGAAAAGTTTAAACTCGAATAATCAAATGTTTCGTAGAGTCAACCAGTAACGATAAACTGGAAAGGCCACCGCAATCAAACTACAAAAAGCAGGAAAACGCGACTCAGCTGCAATCGTCCAGGAGCTTTCTAATGCTTCTCCCGCAAGGGGTTCCAAGGTCAAGGAAGCCCGAAATGCACCCCTCGCAGGTCCGGTGTAGTTATCAGCTGCTCAAACCTTTGTTCTAATGGTTGATACTAATCGTTCGACGAATCAGTACAATATTGTGCGTGATCAGACAAAACAAACCAACTGTAATACTTATTCATCGTTCAATAAGGTCAAATACCTGAAGCGACTTTGTTATCCTGCCAATGCAAAAGTTACAGAAACATCGTTGGAAATACTAGTGCAGGCCCTTGTTGAACACACTTAAACACGGCTTTGTAAAGCTCCAGAAGTTGTCCTATGAACCTTGCCCGATGATAATAACTTCAGTCCTTTTTTTGAAGTGGGGCAGTCGCGGTGCAGAACTGAGTAGGTATCGACAGAAATTTTCGTATGAGAAGTCTACAGATTAAAGTTTGTTCATTATTTCTTTATTACCTACTATCTGCGCCCCGCGGTCCCGTGTGGACAATGATCACAAGTTGTGGATGATGACGAGTAACGTATTTTAAACTAGGCAAATTACTTTTCTCCATCCTCTACCTATCACTCAGTCGACAACGCCATGCCAGTTGATAAGATACTTCCTTCCCTGTGGAGTTTCTGAACTCTTGGAAATGTCAGTCATTTCTTCAGTACTACCTACGTATTTATACCACACATCCCCATAATGCCGGACAACTGCCCTTTCAGTTAAACAGGTAGCTCTTGAAGGTGGGTTTTACAATGACCATCGACAAACTCTGAGTGGCAGGGTTACATTTGGGCTCTCCATGCTTTTCCCATGGACAGTTCTACATAGCGACTGTTGTTCGATATTTGTATGGAGTGACATCTAGCTGCTAATTTATAGAATAACCTGCCCTTAAATACTGATCACTGGCATATTGCTTCTCCTTATACTTTCTTTCTTATGTTTCCCAACTTTGGCATTCAGCCTTCTACTTTAAAAAAACACACTCAATAGCTTTGTGTTTTAGGAAAATCTATCGAAAAATCTTTCGCACAGAACCTGACTATAATTATAATATTCCGCACCGTTTGCCGGCGAAGCCTCTGTCTACCCTTCAGACACCGTGTCGTGGCAGCTGATGATCGATAGTGTTTCCTTCCCTGACTCTTTGGACTCTTTTGAGCTCTTTGGAGATGCCAGGTGTGCTCGAACTGAAGGTTGTGGTACCTCTTAAAGCACAACCTTGACACTCAGAGACTGTGTAGTCCTAACGTAGATATAGGAAAACCGCTACCAAATTATATTGAAATGACCGTTATTATGGAATCGTTAGTTCAAGGCAGTCGCGAAAACGTGTTGCTGTTAAACAACGCTGAACATTGAGGTGCTGCATGCGGCAGCTCGATGCAAATCAAGTTAAAAAACAAAACAGCCAAAGTTAAACAAAGAGATACTCTGTATTATAACAATAACCAATCCGAAAAGTGAATCAACAAATTTCAAAGCGACAAAGCCAAAGTCAACAAATTAATATAATTGAAAATATAAAAACTAAAACAACGAAAGAAACCAAAACACAAACGACATAATAAAGTCCTATAAGAAAAGCCTAGTCAAAAGAGAAAACACCAAAGAATACCAAACAAATCAAAGAGAAAACAAAGCAAAATAGCAAATTTTTTATATGAAGGTCCCTACCATCTCACGAATGAAATACTTGCAATGTTCAAATTTGACTCGCGAATGAAACGCTTGCGTGTTTTAAGGGTATTCAGCGCCATCTTGTTCCATACCAGACAGCTTGGTGTATGTTGGTATTACACATTCCCAGCCGTTGCAGAAAGTTTTTATTACTATTCCACAGGAACCGTTCACTATTCCGGGATATAAAGCATCGTAGGTCCTACTTCAGGACCTAAAGTACCTACATACCAAATCTCATAAAAATCCGTTTAGCCGTTATGGTGCTGAGTGGTAACAAACGTACACACACAAACACAGACTTTCGGATTTATAATATTTGTAGGATAAAATAGGATACAAATATGTAATGTTACAAACGACCGCAAATCAGTAGTAAGTCAAAACCCCGCACCTTCATCAACGAGACATTGTCATCCTGTTCATTTCGTTTTTGCGAAGGAATCTGTCGATGTTGTCAATAGTGTGGTAAACAGAGTTGAAAAACAGATCGCTAGTCTCACTCCTACTATATAGTCACCGTACATGACCAGGCACTTCTAGTAAGACCCAATACGATTTTTTGTATGATCGTTGGTAAAATCTGCAATTCTGTATCATCCTGTGCGTCAACGCAAACTGGTCATTTGTGTGGGGCTTAACCCCGTGAGATGAATAGTCTAAATATTCTGTCGCAAAAGGAAATAATAAAACCCACACTTTTTAACATTTGGACTGTCGCACCTTCATTCGTGGATACGTTTCTGTGAATGCATACTCAATATTTCATACAGACTATGTCTAAAGTCGTGGCAAGTTCTAGGTGCAGAAAATAAAGCAAAGATAGCAGAAAAGAAGAAGCGGGCGCAGGAAGGGTTCCGCAGTTCTCTTGGTTTGTTGGCAGATATGCCTAAACACCCGACTGGAAACACGAATAATAGCAATACCGCATGGAAGAATTTTAGGAATACTGAAATATCTGCCGAGATAACTGGAGTCAATGTTGAGCTAATAAAGAGATTTATTGTAATATTAAAATAATGGTTTCTCGGTAGATCTTGACAAATTCGCTGAATACACTCGCCGTACTTGAGAGGCTATTCTTGGTATGCTATGCCCGTAAGTGTCCATAAAGTATTATCCGATGGTAGAGATATCATAGTCGCTAGTATTTTGCCGATGAACGGCTTTCAGAAGAAGCACAGGAAGCACGCAATAAAGAAAGTAGGGAATATCGAGAATTGTTTACAATAAAAACAGCGAGAGTTGAAAGAAACATGGATTTAATGCATAGACTGCTAAGTACATCTGACTAAGACTAAACATTCGGAAACGATGACCGCAGGGGTACATTTCTTAAAATAACCATCCATACATCATTACCTACACGTCATCGGTTCGTTCTGTCAGCACTGATTCGGAATTAGTAACAACACGACTGTTCCTTGTTTTAAAAGAAGATGTACGTTCATTACTGTGGCAATTCTGTGGTCTTAATGTTTGTTTTTTTGCATTTTGCATGTAGCACATTGCGTATCATGAACTAAGTTAGGTTCTAGACTAACATAGCGCTCTGAGCATAAATGTGTATGCACAGATTCTAATGCTTATCAGTTAACTGAAGGTATGTATTTCTGTTTGTGGGTGTAAACGTTATGTGTAAACACGTGCGTGTTATAAATACTATCACTTAAAGCATACATTTAATGCGTAGTAGTTTGTTACTTAAAAACGCGAAATGACCTCAAAAACATTCGTACAGTTTAGCCAGATAATAAAGTTCCCTTACACTGCGCAAATGTTACACGGTTCACCACTTTGAAAAAAAGTGTCTGACCCACTTAAAACCTTCCATTTTACATTACCTACCGCGGTACTACTTGTTTGTTATATTTGGTAGGAATCGGTCAATTGTTCCCCGAGGTATGAGATAAAAAGTTTATTAATTAATGTAATGCGCTATTTTAAAGAAGGTGGACAATAAGGCTCCGTGCAAACACATTTGATGGTTATAATGGATACTACCAGTGTAAGAACTAAGTTAAATTGATTTTCGTTAGATCGTTCCGTAAATTTACCATACTTAGCTACAAAGGTTATATGGTTGCCATTTTGAAAATAAATGTCTGACTTTCTAAAAACATTCTAATTTATATGGCCTAACGTAGCACTACTTTGCCAAATTTGGTCAAGATCAGTAGATTCATTACCCAGATATGTCAAAAAAACTTAATTTCTTCAAGTGGCACTATCTTACATATTTACGGACAAAAGTTTATATTCGTTACAATAGGTTAATACTTTCAGCATACACAGTTTGGTCAAAACTGACCGAACGATATGGAAGGTATACAAAATTAACCTCAAATATATTAATGCCCACCATTCTAAAAATATGTGTCATAACAATAAAAATCGTATATTTTTTTATGATCTACTATAGTATTATTTAGTGCCAGATTTGACGAGAGATGTTTGAGCAGTTTTCAAGATATAAAGTAAAAGATTTTTCCTTCTAATAATGCTGTCTTCCAAAATGTCTTACCAACATTATCCATTTCTAAATTGAATACTCACATGAGGCACTGTCAACATAAAAAATTGTTTTACATAGGTTAAACAGTTCCCTAGATAACATAGCTCCGTATATATTTAAATGGTCGCCATTTTGAAAGTAAGCACTCGGCGTGATCGAAAACTTTACAAGATTGATTCCCTTACTAAGTACTATATTTGTACAAAGTTTGGTGAATTCGGTTCACCCGTTCAAAAGTTTTTAGGGAGGGCACACACACGCACTCACACAAACATATACTTACGCTGACACACACAGACAGGAAAGTAGACTAAAGTTATCGCTTTCGTGGTTGAAAGGTGTGTAAATGTTTCCTTATCCTGCCCTATCTCCCGAGAACATGTGGGGCACTATGGGACATCGGTTTATTACCCTCCCTTACTCACGACTTGAAGATGAACTGTGGGCTGGGATGAACAGCACATGGACACCAACATTACTTGGTTACTTATCTAGTCGACGCCACGTCGAGTTAAGCAATGAAACGCAAAGCTTGGAGATCCCACTACATACTGATGAACCTGTATTTAAGAGATCTGAAGCGTTCCTTGTTTGTATGTGAAAATTATTTCATCTGTTTTGCAAATGTTAAACTTTCTATGGAAGCATTTCGGTCTGTTTTTAAGCATTTCTTCATCTGAGGCATTTTATTTCATGTTGGGTGTATTTATACGCATGTAGGCTCATTATCTTAAGTTTTACTGTAACCTGCAAAACAAATACAACTCGACTATTGATGTATTTTTAAGCCACATTCAATGTGANATCTTAAGTTTTACTGTAACCTGCAAAACAAATACAACTCGACTATTGATGTATTTTTAAGCCACATTCAATGTGACATAAAATTTATAATATCAGGACATTTCCACTTACTTAAAAACTACCAAATAACACAGAAAAAATTATACGGAAAAAAAAGTGAAACTGGTAAAAACAACTTTGCTCTATTATGAAATATCAATAAGTATATTTAAAAAAAAATGATATTGCGTGAAAATAAAATTATATGTTCCCTTTGAAGGTGTTTTTTTTCTTCCGGGTTATAAATATGGTTTCCGAATAGTGTAGTATATATGGGATATCCTTTCAAACAACAAATGAAAAACCATTGCATGTTGTTAGTTGATTATAAAAATACCAATTCTACTCCTTGTGGAAGAATACATAAAATAAAACTACCTTTCTTAAATTAAATAATTTAAAAGGAAACCAAAACCGTGAGCTTTCTCAAGAAGTCTGAGTAATCCCATATAGTAAAATTTTTGCGTTTTTTAAATGCTGAAACTAACGGAGTTTTAATATATGTCCTATTCTAGTGTATCCCAAAATTTAAGTAAATCCACATTTATTTAAATACAGTTAATGTAGGCGATATTTTTAACCATCAACGCTTTAATTGAATAAATGTTTTCATATTGATTGTTTCCATTGTAATTCAGATATTTTATTACACCAAAACAATAGAATGTGAGATATTTTTTATTACTCTAAGTGGCACTAAAAAAAATGCGGTTGGGCAAAGTTTGCCCGAATTATAAAATTATTGACTTTTATAATTTGCCTTTTATAAGGCTCTATTATAAGCATTATAAATATCACAGACAATCAATAGGTTCCAGTTGTTTTGCTCACTTCCAAGTATTTAGGTGTACTGGCTGTAGGTCGTACAAAATTCAACTGTTATAACTCTCTTTAAAATAATTTTTATATACAGTACCATTACGTCTACTGAATAATAGTTCTCTAAGATACTAATTAAAACATTTGATTTCAATTACCTCTAGGAAAGGGCCAATTATAATTTTTTTTAATAAGGAGTAAAATTGTTTTTACATTTTCATGACATCTTTAAAATGATTTCGTATTACCTACACAATAAAAAATAAATTTGTCTTAAGATCATGTTATCACAGCGCATGTACAAATATAATCTTCATTAGCAACCAGCAATTCTACTCTTCTTGCAGTGTTTGTCTCGTCTCGAACTTCATTCTTAACTCATTTTCCAGACACTTGCTAGCACTTTATCACAAACCTAACTTAACAATACAAAAATAGACAAGCCTTGACGCTTCAAAATCTTTGCTAGTAGTTTTTTATGCTGAGGTAAACTATCATAGCTTTTCACTAAAATGTAGACATAACGACATATCTATTACGTTTTAAAGATCAAAGCATGATTTTTAACTGTAAAGACCATGGCGGCTGTTTCAGCCATGGCTGCCGTGCTGACCATGCTGACATGCTGACCATGCTGTTTATGCTTACCCTTACCTACAATAATGAGCATGGCGACTATGCCAGCTATGCTGACCGCGTCGACAATGCCGATCATAACTACCAGAATGTCGACAATGCCAACCATGCAAACCATTCCGATTATTAATAAGTATGTACTTTGCCTCACTGATGGCGCCAGTGGTTCAGACCACATCAGTCATACAGTTCATACAGGTCATACTTACCAAAAGACTGTTCTGAACACATGACTGTTCTGACCTTACCTTTAGTTCCAACCATACCTATCCTACAATTCGTTCCTACCATATATCGACAATACTAAATGCACACTAGGAGTACATGTCCATATTCAACATGCTTGGTACTTCATTTGCAGTCGGCCAGGATACTTACTCGCAGAATGTNGCTAGGAGTACATGTCCATATTCAACATGCTTGGTACTTCATTTGCAGTCGGCCAGGATACTTACTCGCAGAATGTTAGTTAAACAAGCTTATTAGTCGAGTGTTTGTATCATGGCATTCAGTGCTATTGGAACAGTGGTAGGGTGGCGACAAGAAATGAAAATGCCTATAAATATTTATTTTCACCTATTGCTATGTAAGAAATTTCATTTGTAGCAGTTGGTTCTGGTGCCTAATCATCTAGGTCAAAGTAATCAATTTCCTTAGTTTCTTCGAATACTGAAGATATCTCGTTCCTTTGCGANGTGCCTAATCATCTAGGTCAAAGTAATCAATTTCCTTAGTTTCTTCGAATACTGAAGATATCTCGTTCCTTTGCGAGTATATAATTTAGAACGGAGTAAGGAAAATGTGAGGGGTGTGCATCTTCGCTGATCTCCCCCACAAAACCTTCCTTCCGTTTTCCCCTTTCTACTTAGAGCGTTCTGGTGATTCAGTCTAGATTTAAGACCGCAGCAAATGAAACATGAAACAAATACCAGTAATCACGTATTTGCGTCAGTTTCGAATATATAAGTACCGTCGATCGTGAATAGTTGTGGAAATAATGTTGAAACGGCAAATTTTTTAATTCGATGTCTGAAAGAACTTACATCAATTCTTAATGTGTCAGAAACGGGAACATAATAATAAACACCAAACGTGTAATAAAAAGACCTGATTGAAAACCATGGTTAAGCGGCTTGCGCAGTGTCGCAACTACACTGAATAGCCAAAAAAAAAAAAAANGCAGAAGTGCTACAATAAGACGTGTTATGGAATCGACTAATGTCTGAAGATATGCAGGAGGCAATTTACACCATGAATCCTGCAGGGCAGTTCACAAATCCATAGGAGTGCGAGGCGGTGGAGGTCTCTTCTGAACAGTACGTTGCAAGGCATCCCAGATATGCTCAATAATGTTCATGTCTGGTGATTTACGTGGCCAATGGAAGTGTCTAAAACAAAATAATGTTCCTGGAGCCACTCGGTAGCAAATCTCAACGTTTGGGGTGTCGCTTTGTTCTGCTGGAATTGTCCACTTCCGTCGGAATGCACAATGTACATGCATGGGTGCAGGTGATCGGACAGGATGTTACGTATATGTCACCTGTCAGAGTCGTATCTAGACGTATCAGGGGTCCCATTTCACGCCAACTGCACACGCCCCATACCATGACAGAGCCTCCAACATCTTCAAAAGTTCCCTGTTGACATGTAGGGTCCATGGATTCATGAGGATGTCTCCATACCCGTAACCGTCCATCCACCCGATACAATTGGAAACGAGACTCGTCAAACAAGGCAACGTGTTTCTAGTCATGAACAGTCCAGTGGCGGTGTTGGCGGGCCCAGGCGAGGCATAAAGCTTTGTGTCGTGCAGTCAACAACGGTACACAAAGGGCCTTCGGCTCCGAAAGTCCATATCAAAGATGGTCCGTTGAATAGTTCGCACTCTGGCACTTGTTGATGCCCCAGCATTGAAATCTGCGTCAATTTCAGAAAGGGTTGCACGTCTGTCACGCTTAATGATTCTCGTTAGTCGTCATGTGCCCCGTTCGTTCACGATATTTTTCCGGCCGCAGCGATGTCGAAGATTTGATGTTTTACTGGATTCCCGATATTCACGTTACACTCGTGAAATTGTCATACGCGAAAATCCAAATTTTATCTCTACCTCGGAGATGCTATGTCCCATCTCTCGTGCGCCGACTATAACACCACGTTAAAACTCACTTAGATCTTGATAACCTGCCATTGTAGCAGCAGTAACCGATCTAGCTGCCGACCGCATCGCGTTACTCTGATTGGTTCATACCTCTGTTGTTTGCATACTCACGCCTATACCAATTTTTTTGGCTCTCCAGTGTATATCGGTAGGTAGCGGAGTAGTTTAAGTCTCTAATAAGTTATTAAATTTCTGGCGGCTTCCAAATGCATGGCAATTATTTCGGCGCTTCCAGGTAAATAGTGAGAATTACCTCGGCATGAATGTGTAGAGAGTAACAAGCAATAGGAGTTTATATTGCAGTGATATGCGTTAGGGCATTTAATTCGTGTAAATGATACACAGCAAGTTCCAAGTAGTCTGGAAATTGAGAAACGGTTAAATTGTGCAAAAAAAAAATCTGTTTTATATAAAGTGATGTAAGTTTATTAGAGCATTAACATTGGATAGAGCCTTTATTTAATAAGAATTAAATCCTTGTTCCAGCACGTAAACATTTCGGTAATCTCCGTTCTTATAACAGTGTAAATATGTATAAATTGCACGTGCCAAGAATGTGGTTACATATCAGAATGAGGATGCTTGACCTATATCCAGTTTGAGTGAAATGAGGTGAATGCAAATGTGGGGAACACCGGAAGTAATGTACAAGGTAGCGGCAGTCTAATCCAAATCGTAGCGGTTAAGGGTGTCAGACCCATAAAAATGTCATTACTTTTCATTTCTCCAAACATTGTTCAACTTGTACGTATTGCACGTAATAACATTTACCTCGAATAAAAAAATACACATAATATTTTTTTAATGATTGTATGTCAAATACAAAATGGTTTTCTTTTGCTGCAGCCGTAATAACAAATACTTACTAAGTTGTACAAATGAAATAATTTATAATTCCACGGGCTACTGCTTGACATATATGTAATATCCAAATAACAGTTCGTACGTTAAACAAATGTTTTAAATATGCAAAAATGTTTTTATATATAACATTTATTTCATATACATGTATGGCTTGTTATTTTGTGATTACATGCAAGCCACGCAATAGCCCATGTCATTAGTTTAGTTTGTAATTTTTTTCATGTGTACATCTTAGTTAGTATTTGTTATTACTGCTGNCCATGTCATTAGTTTAGTTTGTAATTTTTTTCATGTGTACATCTTAGTTAGTATTTGTTATTACTGCTGCAACCGTGAGTGAGTGAGTGAGTGAGTGAAGAGATTTGGGCGGCTCTTAACAGTGAAGTCTTGAGAGCCAATGAGAGTTATTGAGGTGAGTATGGAGCAGCGTCGGAATGAAAGGGCGGGGGAAGCGGGAGATCACCGAGAAAACCCGTTGACCAGCGGCATCACCCGGCACGATTCCCACTTGCGAGAATCCGGAGTGAACCGGCCGGGGCTTGAACCCGGGTTAACCGCTCAGCCACCGCATCCCCTGCAAACGAACAGAAGAATTTTGTATTTGACATCCAGTTATTTGAAAAACTTAAAGTGTTGAAGGTTTTTATTCCAGGAAACGTCATCACATACAATGCGCATAAGTTGAACAATATTTAGTACAAATATAAAATTATTAATTTCTGGAGGTCCGACACCCTTAAGTGGCATGAACGCTGCCTGCGGTACATCGTGCCCTTTTTCATTTGGAATGAGTTGTCCCTTCGTTTTTACACTTAACACAACGCATAAAATATTATCACTATGTAAACAAACTATGTAATAGCCGCTCTGGCTCTCCTTGTGCAAGTGGCTGTTGTGAATGATGAGGTCTTGTAAAAATGGAAACAAAATAG